>VZTJ01005909.1:845705-885507 GCA_013397795.1 Orthonyx spaldingii
AAGGAGGGGGGAAACGAGAAAAAAAAAAAAAAAAAAAAAAAAAAAAAAGAGAGAGAAAGGCGAAAGGGAGAAGAGACAGCTCTACTAATGAGTCAGCCAGAAGTCTCAGAATCCATTTGAAACACGTAGGGCTTAATTTAACTTAATGGTTTTGTCAAACATTGGCACTCTGTTAAAAGCACAGGAGAGCTGGTAATCCAAATGCCAGTGGCTCTGCCTTTGCTAGTCACAAGAAAGCTGCTGTTCCAGTCCCCAGATAGATCCATCTGGTTTCATGCAGGCAGCAAGTATGGCCCTGGCTAGTGCAGTCACTCATGAGGGTAGTTCTGTATTTACTTAGCACCGGCAGCAGCTCTGACTTTGCCCAGAACACAAAAAATAAACACAGCCACTGCATTTCTGAGCTTGTACATGTCTTAAGGCAGCTCCACGCTTCTCCTGAAAACACAGCTCTGTCAGGGGAAGAGAGATTTGGAACTTTCCCTCAGGAAGACAAAATGAAATCTCTGACCTATGTGGACTTTGGAAAGAAGTTGGAAGAAAAAAAGAATAGCAAACTCTTTGCTTACAAGCAGGCAGAGAAAGCCACGAACTGAGCTGAAAAAGCTGGTTCCCTACCCAGCCCAGCTCTCCCCCCTCTTTGCAGCAATCCTAGGTCAAGGGCCCCCAGCAAACCCTGTGAGATGGAATGGGGCTCAACCCCAGGGCAGCACTAGCTCTGCTGCTGTCAAACCCCTTTTCAGAGAAAAAAGTAGAAATTCCAACCTGCCATTTAAGATGATCTTCCTTCTGCAGACTGAGCCCATCTTGACACACAGACAAGGACAAGCAGAGGGTATTTAATGCTCTTGCCCGCCCTGATGCCCTATTCTGGCAGTGGATTGGGAGCATCTCTTTTTGGTTTTATCCCCTCTGTATGGGCACCAGCAGATCTCTTTTTGGTTTTATCCCCTCTGTATGGGCACCAGTAGATGAATTGCAGCACCAGGCACGATGTGATTCAAACCACTGAGACATGGGCACACCAGGGACAGTGACCAGGGCACTCTCCTCTTTGCAATGACAACAGTCCAGTAAGGTCAAGCTTACCTACAGAGTCTTGGGAGGAGGCTAAAACCTCACTTTTAACCTTGCAACCATCTGCAGGACATCAGTCACTGATGGGTCCTCTGCACCCACATTCTGCCATGCAGCAACAGCCACAATAAACTGGTGAGACCAGAGATGCCGCTGAGCTCTGTCCACCTCCTCAGCCCCATATGCTCCCAACAGCAGACCTCAGAAACCTTCCCTTCCCTAGGGAAGTCTTCATGTCCCAGCACATTCCTCAACCCTGGCTCAGAGGACCACCTCTGCCATGTACCCCAGGCAGAGGGTGGTTCAAAGGGCCAGCACTAAAGGAAGCACCGCTGCCAACCCCCAGAGCAGAGTACTAGAGAGGGAAACAAGCCTTAAAACTCCAGGGCCATGGGCATATTCCCTGCTACACACAGTGCAGGTGGGGAAAGGACTCCAGGAAAACTCAGGGGGAGCAGTGGAGGCTTTTGAGCCTCTGCATCCCCTTAAACCTCCCCCTCCATCCCAGGACCTGGATTCCTGTTTGATTTAAGACACAAATGGGATCGAGTTTAAAGGTCTCAGCCTGGCCCTTGACTCCTTGGTGGGAGTCTTTCCACATCACAAAACCACCAGACAATTCAGCCTGATTGACAGCCTTTCAGGCAGAGGGGCCCGGAGCTGAGGGAGGGGAGGGGGCCATGGGTCAGGGCTAAGGGGGGCAGCCAGAGCAGTGCATGGGGCTGGGAGAGCAGGGGATGGTTGTGTGACGGGGACAATGTTCAAGGTTTGTGCTTCCACAGGAATAAGGTTTTTGCGAATGGCTGAGGGGTTAGAGCATCCTTGAGGAACTATTAAGTTTCACTTAATACAGGCAAAATCCGAATTGCAGATAGCACATGCAAGGGGCAAATAGAGATTTGGTATAATGCACTCTTTCCTGAGGTTAAGGGAGAGCAGCATACACGAGAGAAAGCAGGAAGCTGAGGACAAGGAGGAAGGGGGACCCCAGGCTGACAGAGAGGAGAGGAGTCAGTGACAGGCAGGAGCCAGGAGGCATCAGGGATGAAAAAAACAAGTGAGCAAGGCCAGAATTCAGCGACCCCGAGCTCAGCCACTGAGACTGCAGCAAAAGCTGAGATGGCAGCACAGATGGACACACATAGGTGGACGTGCCATATTCTGCCTTGGGCCCCATGCCTGCTCTCCAGTTCTAGCAAAATCCAGCCCAGTGAAGGGACTTGACCAAGTTATCCCTGCAGCAGCAGGCAGGACCCCAGAATGCCCAGTAGCAAAGATTAAGTGCTTCCTCACCTCCTCCACCCTTCTACTCCGCATACCCCAGCTTAGGAGGGCTGGGCACAATGGTCAGCTCCCTCCAACACAGCTCTTCCCCCTGTTCCATGGCTTATGCCAGCAACCTTCATGGGACTGCAGAGTCCAGTCATCCGCTGTATGTGGCCAGCCCCTTCCAAGCCCTTTCACCTTGCTAATTTTGGGAGCAGGTTCCCTTAAAAGTATTGTCACCTTGCAGTCTGGGTCAAACCCATGTTTGCCAGCCCTTCTTCTCAAGAGGACACTTCTGCTATGAGAGTCATCACTTGGGGAGACCAGGCAAGGGAATGTAAGAAGACCACAGATTCTTGTCATGGTATCTTATTTATACCCCCTTTTACACACAGGAAACCCTTTCTCCTACCTTTTTTCTTTTCCCCTCCTCTAAATAAAAGAGAAAAATTTTAAGCTGGTGCTTTAAAGCACAGCAACCGCCAGCCTATCTCCATGGCTTGCCAAGAGAGCAATTCATCCTCTGCCTCTATTCTGCAGTAGGTAAAGCCCCCCTCTCGCTTTTGTTCATCTCCCCGCTCTTTTGTCTGGCCCTGAAAGCGTTGATCACTCCTGCATGAGGAATGTGAAACTGATGTGATGTGATAGGAACAATGCTTCAGCCCCCGCTCCTTGCAGCCACATCAAAGTCCCCATTTGCATGGCTTCCCTTGCCTGCCTGTCCCCCTCTGCCCCCGGCCGTGCTCTGGCTGCTTCAGCGCCTTCATTGTCCTCCCAGCTTCGAGAAGCAGCCTTGGCCTCCTGCTTAAAGGCGCTCGATGGGCTCCCCATGTGGGCCCGCAGGAGATGGGATCCACGGGCAACAGCTGGCTGGCAGGAGATGTGACAGTCACAGGTGCCACTGCTGACTAGAATGCACCAGCACGCTCTCTCTGTTCATCCTGCTGCTGTCTGGTACCCATTCCCCAACGGGTGCTTCCCCCCATGGCACTGCCAGGCTGGGGTGGGGGGTCTAAAAGGATGAAGAGGAAAGGAAGAAAATCCGGAGGTGTGGGAGAGTGGGGCTCAGCCCTGCTAGAGGAGAATGGGGAAGTGCATTAGCATAAGGATTAGGACATTTCTAAGGCAGTGAAGGGCACAGAGGTAGCTCACACTGAAAATGCCCTGCTCTTGCAATATTTGTGGGAGGTAACCCTGCCTGTCCTTCTGGTGTAGAGGGAGAGACCAGGATGCAGACACTCAGTGAGGACCCAACCCAACAGCTGGACACCACCATACCTGTAAGCACTTCCAGCCCATACAACACCCTTCAGCACTGGCAGTGGCACAGGGCTCAGGCAATGCTGCAGAGGGCACTGGAGCAGCTGGATAAACACAGCTCTGGGTCCAAGCAGCCTCCTGCCAATCTGCTGAACCCAGGAATGCTATCACCAGGTAAAAATCCTGCTGCTGCTTTGCAATGGGCAGCTACAACACAAAGCTAAGCAACACCTCTCCCAAAGCACACTTGACAAGGAGTCCAGCTTGCCAGACTTCATCAGGTCGAAGGCTTTAACCCAGAAAAGGAGGCTGCTGAGAGAAAACAAACCCTCCAACAAGACAGAGAGCCTGTCCACAGTCCCACAGCAGCTGTGGCTCCATGGCAAGCCTCTGTTGACAAGAGAGCAGCTGGAAAGTGATCACTCTACACCTTTCTAAGGCACCGTCTGCCTCTAAGTCCAGTGGGAGCTCCAGGCAAGCAAGTTCCTTTTCCCTTTAGAGGGCACCCAGGTGCCTGCTGCCAGGCAGAGAGATGCAGGCAGCACCTTGGCAGGGAAGGGGAAATCCAGGCACTGGCTATGCCAGCTGTGGAGCAAGGGAGAGGCTGATATAGGACAGAACCAGAGGAAAGCAGTGGTGTGGCTACAGAGAACCTTGTAGCACCAATCAGTGCTGGAAACAGGAGGGACACTGATATCTCTGCAAAACTGAGGGCTGCTGGTACACCTCACAAGCTGAAGGATTTAATTTTTGGCAGAGGAAATAAACTTAGCTTACCCTTGCCACCAAGGCCCATGTGAGATAGATTCCTCATCCCTCTCATCCTGAAACATCAGGCTTCCATTCAGGCTTGACATCAGCCGTGATGCTGAACTGGTCTGTGCCACTAATCAACACACAGAGATGGCCAGCATTTCTCTGCTGAGAAACAGAGGCTTCCAGGTCCAGCCATTTCCAACACAGCATGCAAGATCCAGGTGAATCTGTGAATCTGCAATCAAGGCTTTGAGCCCAAGCACATCTCCAGCTTGCAACTCATAGAGAAGATCAGTGATGAAGAGGGACTCCAGGTGTTTTGGCTTCGAACGCACTGAAAACATAATCCAACAGTCCAAGAGCCATGCCTGAATTATCGGCCCACAGACTCAAATGTACTCATCGGTTACATGTAGCATATACCGCTCTAATGTTGAACAGGTTCTTCTTAAGCACTTCCCAGGCCACTTCTACCCAAGCAGCCTCCCTTTTCTTGAGATCCCCTACCTCTTTCTTCAGTTTTTACCTGGTTTTGCTTATTCTTTTATAATCTTATAAATGATAAACTTTATAATTTGCTTATTATTTGCCCCTTATTCAAGTGCCTCTGCTCCTCATCTCTCGCTGGAACTCAGCAGCCTGCCAAGGGACACAGCACTGACAACTATTCCTGATTTATACTGATAGAGAATATAACTTCCCTTTACTAAAGTAAATAGAGTCACTACCAAGAGGCAGAGCACAATATTTTTTTATTAATGAGCATATTTCTGCCTCAGTGCTCACCAGGGAGGCAAGACAGTCAACGTGAAAGAACTAAAACCCTCTTCCTAACACTCTGGGTCACATTTGCTACACAAAGAGTCTGCAGTAGTGCATTATACCTGGCCAATGTCACTCCTGTTTAGGAAAGAAGTCTCTGCTACAGGAGTATCTTGGGGTGTGATTAAGGAGGATGTTTCATTTTGGCATGCAGACTTTTCTCTGCCAAAGTGGTTTACCTTAGGATGACACCAGAAAGGCTGTTTTGCTGTAGCTGTCCTCACACACTAAACAGAGTACCCAGCAGTTTTGAGGCTCCTTCATCAGGTTGGGGGGAGAACAGCACCACCAACCACGCTGTCCACCCCTTTTCTGGACTCCCACCTATATCCTCAGGGGATAAAGCTCAGAGTCCCCTGTGGTGGGCTGACCCTGGCTGGATGCCCACCAAAGCTACTCTATCACTCTCTTCCTCAGCTGGACAGAGAAGGTAGAAAATACAGCAAAAGCTCCTTGGTCAAGATTAGGGTGGGGTGAAAACACTCACCAATTACAGGCACTGGCAAAACAGACTCAGCTTGGCGAAATTAATGTATTTTATTACCAATCAAATCAGAGTAGGGTAATGAGAAATTAAACAAAATCTTAAAACACCTTTCCCCTACCCTTCCTTCTTCATGGGCTCAACTTCACTCAATTTTCTCTACCTCCTCCCTCACAGAGGCCCTGGGCAATGGGGATTAGAGGAATTGCACTTAGTTCATCACAAATTGTTTCTGCTGTTCCTTCCTCCTTAGAGGCTGGAATCCTCACACTCTTCTACTGCTCCAGTGTAGGTTCCCTACCACAGGAATCAGTCCTACACAACCATTCCAGTGTGAGTCCTTCTCACTGGCTGCAGTTCATGAATTTCTCCAGCACAGGTCCCCTCCACAGGGCCAGGAACAGGCTGCTCCAACATGGGTCCCCTCCAGGGTCACAACTCTTGCCAGCAAACCTGCTCCAGTGTGGGCTCCTCTCCACAGGTCCTGCCAGGAGCCTGCTCCAGCACACGGTTACAGCCTCCTGTGGGCATCCACCTGCTATGGTGTGAGGTCTTCCACAGAATGCATGCGGATCTCTGCTCCAGGATGGACCTCTAAGGGCTGCAGGGACACAGCTGCCTCACCCTGGTCTTCACCAGAGACTGCAGGGGAATCTGTGCTCTGACACCTGGAGCAGATCCTCCCTCTAGGCCTTCACTGTCTGCAGAACTGTTACTCTCACATACTCTCCCTCCTCTCTTCTCTGTCTGCAACTGCAATTTTTTCCTCCATTTCTCAAATCTCTTGTCCCAGAGCCTCTACCACAGTTGCTGGTGGGCTCAGCCATGGCCAGTGGCAGGTCCATCTTGGAGCCAGCTGGCATTGGCTCTGTTGGACACAGGGGAAGCTCCTGGCAGCTTGTCACAGAAACCACCTCTGCAGCCCCCACCCCCACCACAAAGCCTTGCACACAAACCCAATACACCCCCATGTCCGCAGCCCTAGAAGGAAGGTAACATAATTCTTTTTTTGTAGCTATAATGGTGCAAACAAGTAATTTTGCTCAGAGCCTGCAGGGCTCCAGGACGGGAGCCTTGTTTTCATGTTGTGGCAGTGAGCTGTTGCACAAGAGAACACAGATAAGATGCTGTACACCTCTTCAGTACCCGATCTCCTCAGCTCTCCACACAGCAAGCACAAGATCACTCTTGTGAACAGGACAGGACAGGTTCCACTCCATCAGAGGGATCCTTGCCTATGCTGCATCAGGAACAGGGAACAAGTGCTTTGAGCCAGTAAGGGATACAGAGATTGCCACACTGTTCTCACTGGGCATCACCCTCCAAAGGTGGTGAAACACTGCATGGCAGCCTGCTGGACCTCAACACTCCTAACCCTTCCAGCCCATGGAGAGCCAAAAAGCAGCACGACAGTTCAACACAAGCCACCTGGCTCACTGCATCCATTTGCCATCAGAGGCATACCACAGGTGACGAGATCTTAAATACAGCTGGACAGATGTTGTTTCTGGGCTTCCTAATTCTCTGTCCCTAACTCATTCCTGGTTTCTGCAAGACACAGTTAATTCTTGACCAGCCACCACACGTGCATGTTTCTTTGTTTTCAATTCGCCCAGCAAAATCCATTTACCCTGCCTGTCTCATCCAGTTTCCATCAAGCCTGCTGAACTCTCCCCCAGTGAAATAAGTAAGCTTACTGTAACACCCTCTTTTGTAAGAGCATGGTGAAAATGACAGTCTTTCTGGTACCTGACTATTTCCCTTCACAGGAGCTAAACATTGCTTGTTTTCCATTGTGAACTGTTCTGACTTCTTAAAATGCATGAAAGTACCAAGGGAGTAAATTCAACCTGGAAAAAAGTTTCTAAAAGAGAATATTTATTTGCCTTGCAGTTTCCTGTGGAGAAGTTTAGGCTGGTAATTTACTAGCCAAGGCTGTGGGGGGCTGCAGGTGAATGCGAGGCGGAAGAGATGCAATTCAACATCTGCCTTGTCCAGAGGCAGCCATGAAGAGCCAGAGATCAAATTGTGGTTTAAGGTGCCTGGTTCCAAAGCCCCACTCAGTGGGTCTGTGCGAGGCAGGGCAAAAGCTCCCCCACCCTGCACAGCCCAGGGTTTTTTTTTTTTACTTTTGGTGCCAGAGCCACAAGTCACCTTTGGATCTAGCAAAACAATTCCAGTCCTCTGCAATGTGTTTTCCACCTCAAGGCATCTCTTTAGGGTTTCTCAGATGGAAATTGAGGCAAGAAAGAGAGAACACAAAACCCAGACCTGTTCCTCCCATACCCTCTGCTCCTTCCTTACTGCTTTTCTGGTAACACACACCTATGGCAAAGGAGCTACAAGACACTAAAGTTATTGGCACTGTGATAAACACTTCCAAAGAAGCAGCATGTGAGTCAGAGTGACACTTTTACCCAAAACCAGCCAGAGAACCAGGTCAAGCTGCTATCTGCAAGCACCTGGAAGACCCATACTGTTAACTTCTGCCCAGACACCAGCAGCCTCACAGCAGGAGACAGTTCCCAGGGATGGACACCAAGGAAGGAGATCACCTGAGAGCTCTTCTCCCATCCCCACTCCCACCTAAGCAGGACAGTTGTACATCTGGAGCCAGGCAGCTGACGGGAACCCAGCATGGTGCACACCAAACTCTGCAGAAGGAAATGTGGCACCTGTACTCCATTTGCAAAATGCTTGAAGTCTGATGCTTTCAGCACAGGAAACATCCAAACTCCTTACACTTTAGCATTTAATTTCCCTGCTACAGTAGCCTGTAGTTTTCATTTCTCATCCTCTCTTATTTTGGTTTCCTTACACTCTTCTCACATCTTTGCCTTTTTTTTTTTTCTTTTTTTGGCGGCTCCTCAAGTTTCATTCACTTTTCCAAGTTACACAAGATGAATTTAAGACTTCTGCCACTCCTCCCTGCTCATTAGCAGACATAAATTAAAAGCAGAATTAAAGAGATTACTTGCAATGCCACTTGAGACACCTTCAAGCCTCATATTGCTTTGCCATGTACTATGAATTCTGACCCACCAAGGGACTTTACATTCAGACCTTGCCAAGTATTTATCTACATCCTCTTAGATAGGTTTGGGGGAAGAGCTCTCATCCTTCTCAGAAATAAGGTAAGATTAAGATTTTGCTGGAAGTTTTCCATTCCTGCATCAAGTTTTGTTTCAAAAAAGTCACCACCTGCTAAGGTGCATTGACACCAAGGAACAGATATGACCAACCTGCAGGAAAAAAAAAGCACTATGCAACAAATTACTTTTTTTGCTTGTTTCGTGGAATTTGGGTAGGATGTTAGCAGACCTGTAGTGGAAACAGCTACCACCTGTAGGACCCTGGTCAGCCACAGCCTCCCACAGAGACCATGGCCACAGCAAGCCAAGGAAAATCACTGTACACCAGCCCACTGCCAGGACCAAGAGCATCCTGTTGATTTCTACAATTCCAAGTGACAAAGAGCTGAGGATCTGAAGACTTATCTTGCTATGCTCAGCTGCACCTATCACCTCTCTGTGATTCTATGTGTCAGGCAAGAGGCTGAGAGAGATGCCAGTTGCTCCATGCTTATGGATGTGCTGACATTTGCACCCAGCAGCTCAGGGACACTGTCTGCGTGCAATCACAGTTATTTCTGAAGTCTCATATGATGTTCACAGGTACAGCCTCTGTTGTTAAAAGCTCAGTTGGCACAAACCAGTGGGCACAGGGCTCACAGGGTCCTGCCTGTCTCACAGCACCATTCACACCCTGACAATCACATACAGATGCAGGCAAGATGCAAAACTGGGGTCAACTGCCCCAGGGATTGAGCCCCAGGCACTAAACCACCTGTGGGAAAAGAGCTGCAAGAAGGACTGAGCATGTGTTGGGAGACATTCTACCCCAGCTGGTCACCGGAAAGGGGCTGGAAGTGATGAGGACGGAGCACAAAGCCAGCAGCTCAACAACTGTCAGCTCAGAGCGCCAAGGCACGGCGAGCGCACACGGGCCATCGCTGCTACGTAAGACACCACGTGCCTTAATCTCTCCCAGGGGAGAGAACCTCGTCCAGCCCAGACTGTTTGTGTACTCAGCTAATTTTGTTGCCTGACTTTCCACCTACTTGCTCAGCGGAAAACTGATCCTCCCAAGTAATCATCACTATTTCATCCCTACCCTTGGACCCGAGGCCATGGCATAAGCAAAACCCTGCCATGCTGCATCAGCTGCACACCCAGTGTCACAAGGGCATCTGGCTCTCCTTGCCGTGTCCCTTTTGCTGAAGCTCCTCTTCCAGGCTGAGCACCATGTATGCCAGCACAATCAAATACTGCAGCCCACTTGTTAACCTAAACGAGCCTCCTGTATCCTAAAATGCTGTTCCAAATCTCCACTGTGGCTCCTACACACAAGTCAGGCTGTTCAAGCGCAGTAATATAATTAAGGGGAAAAAATGCCCTGCATACATCAGGGAGTATCCTGAACAGCATGAGCTTAGTATTAGCTCTTGCTAGAGCACAGTGAGACTATTCCTGGCTGCTGCCTCCAGTGCTGGTGTCCATACTTGTGAAAAAAAGAGGTTATGGAAGTGGAACAGCTTCCAAAAAGAATTAGGAGAATGAATTGGGAACTGGAAAGCCTGCTGTGCAGACGCAAGCTTGAGTGCTCGATTGGTTCAACTAAGCCAAGAGATGATCAGGAGAGGACTTAATCACTCCCTGCAAAAGTGCAGGCAGAAGATTTCTGCTGGCACTGGGACTCTACTCCAGGGCTCTCCTGATTCCCCACAGCAAAGGCAAAGGAGACAACTCAGCTTGTGGGTCACTCTAAGAGGGCAAACTAGGCTGGGGTGGCAAATATTATGCCCAGGTCTCAGCTCCAACTGCAAGCCACCCCAACCAAAAGGGTCCAAGCTGTAACAGAGGAGGGCAGATGAGTACTGGAGATGTCCTGGTCCCCTTCCCTGGACCAGCCAAAAAGATGAACCAGAAACCAACCTGCATCGCAACACCAAGGGCACCTACTGACAGCCCACCCTGAGATGTCCCTCTGCACCCTCCTTTATCTCTTCATTTCACATGTAAGAGACTTGCCAGAGGAGAAGCCCATGTTCTCACAGTCAGGCCAATAGTCACTTGGAAAAAGGGAAGACAGGTTATATTGCGTTTAAAATGCAAGTTAGCTATCCTCACTGGATCAAGGGGAAGATCACTTTGGACAGACCAGCAACCTTAAGAGGTCAGAATAGGCATTCCATTACTTTGTCCATCACTTTGAAGTCTCACGGTTCTTCCATTCCTGCTTCCATATTGAAACCAATTTTGTCAGGGAAGCTCTGCATCAGACAGAACTCTAAAACTCATCTGCAACCAAAGACCGGTCTTCACTCCTCCCTCCAGTTGCAGCTCACTTCACCTTTAAGGCAAGGCTGCCTGGGATGCCTCTTTGAGCTGAGCAATAAATGGCACAGATCTTTCACGCTGGGGCTTTAATACCATTTCAGAGCTGCATCCCGGAGCTGAACTTGCACGTGAGAGAGCAGAGACATTACACCACTTTGTGTGGGGACAGGAACAACTCTCTTGGAGCTTGTCTTGCCACTGAGACTGGGGCATCCTTTGCACTGTCAACACCCCTGGCACCAGACTACCTTTTTTTTTATAAGCAAAGGGACACAGTTATTTACATTTCATCATTAATTCCCCTAATGCCCTGAAGAGTATTTACCGAGGTTAGCCAAGCATTTGAGATGCTTGCAAAGTACCCTCAAGCTTTCCTTAATAGCTATTTCTGTATAGTCATGTTTTGTTCCCAATCTCCCACACATCTCTTTGGGCTTTTTTAGTCTTGCTAAAGACAGGTATAAAGAGATGGCAAGGATCTCAATCATTTGAGATAGGAAAAGAAATTGGTGAGAAAACAAGTCTATTTAATGGACCTATTGTGTCACTCCTATTTTCTTCTCCCTGGCAGTACTGTGAAAAAGCCTTTCTCCCTCCTTCCATCACCAGTTGGAAAGGCTGAGATCATACAGCTCAAACACTTCCACACCGTATCTTAGAGATTCATTCCGTTGTGAACTCAAGAGCATCCACACTCCCCTCTGGCATCCAGCAGTATCCTTGTATACAAGTTTTTAGTAGCTTGACTGTTCTTCCCAGGTTCGCAGAAATCCATGTATGAGTGTATGAGCACACTTCTTCATTTTACATCCCTGACTGCTATATGTTTTCTCACAATTTTTTTTCTTTCCTGGTTCTCTCCTTGATGCAATTCTCCAGGGCCACTTCACACTTCCCAGAGTCTCCCATTTTAAAGTCCATTTTCTACTTCCGTTTCCTCAGCTACAGAATTATTAACCTAGAAATGCAAGCAGGCAAGGTATTCTGAGAATATAAAGCTTCCTACAACCTCACAGCGAGAATCCTGCCCCAGGCGTCTTTTTTCTCCCACAACAGTCCTTCACTGTTTCATTACAGCTTTCCCACCACCTTCTCCTGAAGGCAGCTAGAACCAATACAAGGTCTTTGGTCACTAGATTTCTGTGTGCTTGCAGTGCTGCCACTCAACATCAGCAGGGTCAGTGCTGAGCCATCTTGTCCCCACAGTGCAGTGCTGTCTCTGCAGCATTCCCAGAGCTGTCAGCCGGGACAGCAGCTCCAACACTACTCACACAGAGAGAGGCCTGGAAAGATTTAGAGCAGATACAGCAGGAGGGGAAAGACAAGCAAAACAAAACCAGGTCTGCAGAGAGGAAGGCAACTAGTTGCAGGGCAGCGAGCAAAGCACACTGTATGCTCCCTCTCCACTGCCTGAGGTGGTCATCTGCAACCAGTCCTGCCTGACTGGTGGAGGTTGGAGCATGAGTGTGGCTTCCAGGCTGCAGTGCAAAGAAACCTCCGTGAGAAGGGAGGGGAGACTGGAAGCACCAGCCAAAAAGGGCTGTTTTGGTTTTGCATGAACTCTACCCACCCTTCACCTTCAGGGACACTTCCTCCCCTTGCCACAAGTAACAAGCACAGATAATTGAAGGAAAATAACATTTCCCAGAGCACTTCTGATCTGTATTATCCATGCTTATTACAAGCTGTGAGGCGCATTCTGGTCTCCATCATCTCCAAGCAAACAGGAAAGTGCAGCACAGGGCTAAGGAGCAGAACTGCTGCTGGGAATGCAGAAAACTCAAACCAAAACCACTTAATAGCTCTTAAAGGACTTGCAAAGACACATGGGCTTGTGCTCAGGCCAGGATATCAAAGCCCTAGGGCATTTGCACAGCCCAAGTTGCTTCCTTGAGCCTATCCAAGAGAGAGGATTTAACTGGGCAGTCCTGGGGCACCAGAGGCAGAGTTCAGTTCTCATCTATTGACTTGGGTGAGTTTTGTCCTGCCCTCCTTGAGGTTGCCTCCTAACCTTGGCAACAGTTCCTCACTGGTCAGTCTAACAAAAAGATGACTTGTGAAAAGGAATAAGTTTTTCTTCCTTTTCAGTCATTTTCTTAAGTTTTGTAGATTTTTTTTATTTTTTATTTTATTTTGCCATTGCACATGAAGTTAGCTGTTGCTAAGCTTTGGCTGCTTCTACTCCGCTGCTATGGCTGGTTGGAGCCTCCCAGGAGGTGACTGAACAGACACATGGGACCCAGGCCACTCAGAGTCTTACCCCAGCATCTCACAGCTCCTCCCCACTCAGAAAATTTTCAAAAAGGTGTTCAGGGACCACATTTCACCAGCTCACTGCAGAAAGGTCCTATGCTCAGCAGCAAGGCATTAGTAGACAATCAGCAAAGAAGCAGATAAGCAAGAAGACTTAGACGGAAAAAAATTTGCTTTGGCAGCACATTCAAGGTCCCTTTCTCCAGAAGAGCCATGAAGATCCAGAAGGGATGCTGCAGACAGCCCATGTACTAAAATCAGACTGCCTTTTTTTTTTTTCATAGCATTAGTCTCAATCAAGGAAGCAGAAGAGGCCTGGCCAATCTGGACAGAGGGTAACTGCATATGAGCTACCCCCAGCAGTGCTGTTTTCTTCTGAGGGATGGTGGGATGCACAGATCTGGAACCATCACCCACCTCCAAGTCATCTCCTGCAGCTGTTGTGACAAATGTGGGGACAGATGGGAAAAGAGTGATGGGAAGCAGCAGTGACAGGCTGCAGCAACACATCACCTTCCTTTAAACAGCCTTGCTGCATGCAGAATCAGGCTTCTGCTTGCTTCATATTCATCCTTACCCAAAAACCATCTCCCACTCACTTGGACTTCACCTCCCTCCTTTCTTCAGCCCTTCTTGCTCCTTTCCTTCCTTCCCCGCTCCCATCAGGGTCAGGAGACTCTGTGGTTCAGCATCTTCCATTTGTGAATTATGTGATTTATACTATCTCCAGCCTGGTAAACTATAAGATACTGGAGAGGATCCAGGACTGCAGGAAGCATGTCTGCCTTGGCAAAGACAAGAAACAGAGGAAGAAACTGGATTGGAACTAGATGGGCTCTTCCTTCACCTGATGCCCCAACCTCTCTTTTCCAAGTCGTGTTATTTATCTCTCTCCAGACCATCTCTGCAGGAACCAGGTCCATTACGGAAATTAAAATGTGCTACTGCCAGCATCTGGCAAGATCAAACCCTCAGCACGCCTGTCCCCTCCAAGACTGGATGGCAGACACCACAGAGCTTGAAGCCAAATGCATTAGAGAAGGTGCCAAGAGAAGCTCCTGCACTGCGCCCCAACGGGCCACCAGCTTTGAAGTCTGCTGGCCAGTGGCACAGCTCAGAGGGCCAGCCAGATGCCACTCTGAAGCTGGATTCTGGCACAGCCAGGCTTCCAGGAGCAATGGGAGAGTAAATACAGACCTGCCATGCCACTGCTTGCAACCCACAGCATAAGCACATCCAAGATGTTAGAGACACATCAGGATGCTTCAACACTGAGACCGAGTTTGGGGTGGCGGGAGAAGAAAACCCTCTCCCTTCTCCCCACAGCTTCCCTCCCTAGGGAAATATCCCTAGTAAGAATATGCCTGAATCAAGGAAAGATTCACCTCCCAGGACAAATAACTATCCCAGGGGGCTGGTGGCTGCAAGTGCTGCTAGAAGGTGTGACCAACCAGGAGATCCTTCCCTGAAAGAAAGGCTTCAGCTTCAATCACACAAGAGGAACCCTAGAAGAGGCAGCTTGATGTCTCATTGACTGCAAACACATCAAGGTCATTATCATTCCCTAGAAAAATCTTTTTTGCTCACGTATTTCCAAATGATAACACAAGAACATTCAATCTTGAAGATGTTTGTGCTCCAAGCTGGTGACAGCTCTGGAGAAAGCACGGGAATAAATGCCTGGGGAAGCGTATTAGAAGGGCTCAGAGCTGGCAAGGCAGGCACAAACTTCTCCCAAGCAAGATGAGCTCAGTCAGGCATTACTGACTGAAACAAGAAGAGAGAAATGCAACCCATGCTAGGAGGAGATGATTTCCAGGTGCCCCTTCCCAATCCTGTGCAGCAGCATGCTGCTCCCTACACCAGCACTCCTCAGCCCAAGACACTGAAGGCATCACTGAGCAGCCCAAAAAATGCTGCCAAGGCAAAACTTCACAGCCACACAGCAGCACTTGCACACACAAGCAGCTGTGTGAGGGAGAGTAGGAGAGGGAGAACTGTGTGTGAGTAGGAGAGGGAGAGCCAGTTTGTGAGCAGAGAAATGTTGAAATGTATCATAAAACAGCCCATGGATTTTTGTCATAAGGCAAGGTGGCCCTTAAAGGTCAAAGAATGCAGTCCTGAAGGCTCAGATCTTCATGGCCACATCAAACCAGGAAAGAAAGAAGCTTTACAACCAAGGGGCCTTAAAACACCCACTGTTTCCTTTGATGCAGAGAATGCAGATGATGTGCACAGACCCTGGCCCTAACAGCAGGACAAGGTGTCCTTATGCACTCAAGCACCAAAACAGGAGCTTGTTCTACCTGAGATTCTGCTGTGTTGTACAGCCAATGGGCAGATGAGAAACCACCAGCTTTGGCAGGAGTATCACACAATCTTGTTTTTTAATGAGTTTCCCACAAACAAACTTTTTGCTGGTACTTTCCATCGCTTAAGACAAAAGAGTGGAAGTTATCATCTGGACAGTCAGAGCACTGCCATGCCAACAATCAGCCTAATCCTTCTGATTAGAAGAGGATTTGGAAACAGGCAGGAGGGGAGATTTCCTTCCTTCCTTCCTTCCACAGTATTTCAAACAAACCCACTTCATGCTGTGCCATGAGGTAACCTTCTGCCAGGCTGTCCTCAGCCCAGCCAATACATGACAGGGCACTGAGCACTGTACCTGGGGCCAGAGATCTTAAGTGCCTCTGACCACATCCCGTTAAAGGGATCACAGCAATCCCCACAGCACTGCCCACACCACAGCAATATCCTCCTGCACATCACCTTAGAGAGCCCCGGGTGACGTTACCCTCACCTGCATCTGAGCCCTGACCTCCCAGTGCCCTTTCAAACCTTCTGCACTCTGCTCCCTGCATTGCCACGATACTCTCACTCCCGGTCACAAGGAACCTGCCAGGATTGCTGATCAGCTGCATGATCTGCTTAAGAGGAGCAGATCAAAGCACACCAACCAGCTCCCTTGCAGCCTGTGCTATTTCTATCCTACACCTCTCAGTTCTCAGGGAAGCACCAGGATCAGCCAGGTGCAGGTAGCACTGTAGCATGGGCTTACTCATGCCTGTCCCTCAGGAGCTGGAAGACGCTGGAGAAATGTGGGAGCTTTGCAACCAAAAGCAAATCCAAATCCCCAATCCAAACGTGGAGAACAGCAGAAGGGAAAGCAAAAGTACCCTTTGGCAGGTTCTTTTCTCCCAGGAAAGGTCACTTGGGCCAGCAGATGCGGGAAGGCGTCAGAGTGGGGCTGTTGACAGCACAGACACTTCACCTTCCGCCAGCAGGAACGCCTGGGCAGCCCTGCATAAGCTCCTCGGGTACTCTGGACCATCACCAAGTGACAGTTCATCCTCATTCTCCCATCCTTGCCAGCCTTCTGACCATCCTCTCCTTAAATAACTCAGATCGTTTCAAGGGATGGTACAAGGAACAAGAGGTTAAAAAAAATCTTCTCCCTCCCTCACCTGCCTGTGCAGCATCTCGGTCAGAGCCTGTGGGTCAAACAGCCTCCTTCAGTTCAAGGCAAACGGAATCCTGTGATTTTTAAGTGACCATCTGTGACCCAGAGCTGCAGCGTGGAGAGAGTGGATACAGACCTGCATCTTAAGTAGATTGGATTTTGTATTACACTTACACAGCACAGACAGCAGAGACACCCCCAAATGCTTCACAGCCAGTTGTAACAGCAGTGTGCAAGGCTTAATGCCATGCAGAGAACATGCTCTGCACTGGCTGCAGCCTGGCTGCCATGACCCTGCCCCACTGTGGAGAGCACGAGCTAGCAGGTCTTTTATTTTTTCCTAAGAAAAGAGCTACAGCCACTCAGCTTTTCGTTACCCAAAAGAATGTAGGCACACTGCTACCAAGGCTACAATGCACCACATCTGCAGGCTAGCTCCTGGTGAGGGTTATCCTAACCTGAAAACACCAAACCAGCCTGCCATGATCTACACAGGGAGCAAGAGACTGCACTCAGCTGAGGAGCAACACCAAAACGCTCCCATCTGCCTGAGCATCACTCCCAGCAAAGCACAATAGGCATATGACAGAGCTGGGAGAACTCAGCATCTTTCCTGCTGGTGTTTCCCTTCTGGATAAAACGCAGTTCATCCCTGCTCTGCAAACATCCCTGTGCATCACTGCCCGGCCAAGAGCCGTGTTCTGCAGCTCAAGGGCAAGCAGATGGTAGAAAGCCACACTTGCAGCGGGAGCAGAGCAGGAAGCCCTCGAATCAGGCTACAAATGCAGTACAGCCTCTGCTCCAACTGGCAAGCCCTTTGCCTTGCATAGCTAGAGTCATTGCCTCCCAGCATCTGCACATTGCCTTCAATTTACACATGACGACAGTAATTAACACCTCATCTCCAATGGGCTAAGGCTCGATGATCAATCTAGTGATGACAACCTTGCTCCATCCCCAGAACAACTTTATGCCATGCCAAAGTCACGCCTGACCCTTTTCTTCCTGATCAAAAGGGGACAGCCAAACACTCACCAGAACTGGTACTGCCAGTTGTGGGTTCTCCTGCTGAATTTAAAATTGTGTAGAGAAATCTATGAGGTATTTTTCAGGCTGAGATGTTGACATTTTAGTTCCCCAGTATGAGCACCCTCAGTTGCTTTATTGCAAAGTTGTAATTGAGCAGAGCACCAGGAACAGAAAGGGACAGGGAAAACCTCTGTGAGGTGCAGCTGGGATGTGCTTGATGTTACAGCTCACACATCAGTGCTGAAGATGTACAACCAGATTACTGTCATACAGCATAAAACCTCTACCTGGAGATCCTTGACAAGGCATGTCTAGGCAAAGGAGGGATGCAGCATGAAGCTGGGGTGCACAGCATCACCAAGGCTCCTCACAGCACAGAGCCTTGCTGGAGGGCACCTTGCAGCTGCAGGTACACAAGCACAGGGTTTGCAGTGGTGCAGTGTGAGGGATGAGTTTCTGGCTCAACCCTGACAGCACCAGAACCCCTACAGAAGGAGGGAGAAAAAACCTGCTCAGCCAAGTCCTCAGCTCTTCCCAAGAGTGGGTTGGTGGTGTGGGAATGCTGCGGGTAATCAGGACTTGCCTTCCTGAATCCATGCACTTAGGCAAATTCACAGCAGAGGGAAAAAAAATCTCTTTATTTTTGAGACTGTCAAAGGGTGGAGTTATATAGTGCATGCTCACCCTGTTGTTATGCCGTTTCTTGCATGTCCATTACTGTCCACTGGCAGGGACAGAACCCTGGGACGTTTGGCTGCACTGACCAAGTGATTCTCATGGAATAAACTAGCCTAAAGCATGCAGCAGGAAAGCACTGGGGCAGATATTTTGATTCACATTTGCAAGGGCTTTTGACAGGAGCAAAGAAAGAACATTTTAAGCATTCCTTACAGCCAGCATGCATCCTGGCCCATGAGACCTCTCCTAGGGCAAGGCACAAGAACAACCTCTTTCAAATCAAGGGCTCCTTTGTCACCCTGCTGCAAGCTATTTGACCTTCAGAGTCAGAAGGAAGCTCATATCACAAGTGGTCTGATGGGCCCGGGTTGGGAGTGAGCCCAGTCACTCGAGAAGGACCACGGACCGGCTGCCAACCCCAGCATCTCAGCAGGGAGATAAACAGACCCCGAGCCTGAGAACTCAGCTCTGGAAACACTTGCTTCGACTCAGCACATTTCCTCTGACAGCCAGACACAGAAGGTCACTCAGACCAGCTTTCCACGTACAAGACACATCCTCGCCAAGAAAGAAAAGTCCCAGGCCAGGCTGTGCCACAGGTGTCCAGAGAAGGTTACAGCCTTTGCAAAAGACTCTAGCCTTCACTTCACCAACGGCATCTTCACATTTCTTTTAAATGCATCAATCCCCCCTGCCCTCCCTGCTTTCAGGCGGGAGATTGCATCCCCCTCTTCATTCATTCACTGCTCTCTCTACAATTGCCCCACCTTGAATATTTGGAGCTCTCTCCCCTGTGCCTAACTGCAGAGGTATTTATTAGGGAGCACAGAACCTCTGAATGATACATGGAGACAGCTGATCCCACAAAGGGCAAGAACCAGCAAAGCTGATGCCCTAAAGCTCACTAAGTACCCTGGTGCAGCCTTTTAAGAACTGATTGCTAGAGACAAGCACTTTCCCACACCAGAAATCTCGACGAAGTGAGAGCTAACAGGAGTTGCTATTGCTGTGACACCTCTGACATGCAGCTATGCTGCTAGGGACTGCTCTCCCCATGGACTCCTGCTCTGCACCAAGGTAGGACCACAGCACCTCCAAGCCACTGCAGAGCCCAGCCAGCATCCAAAATGCTGTGTGTTTTCCCAGCCTTTAGACGCTGGGCCCTGTCAGAGGATCTTAAGCCAGCTGAAACCCTAAATGTGTGCCTCAGGTATGAGTGTATTTACACACAGGAGTTGCTTATTGGTGCATAAACAACAGAAGAGACACCAAGCCCCAAGACAGGGTTGACTCCTCAGCAATCACTCAGCTACTCCCACTTCCACACGCCCACTACTGCCTTTTGCCTAGCGCAAGATAAAAATCAAATATGGGCTAACACCAGCCCAGCCAATATTCTCCTTCAAACGTGCCCTGCAGTGACTGAAACCATGACAATAACAACAGTTTTAACAAGGGGACAGAAACGAATCTTGAGCATCAGGCACCAGACAGAAGGAAGTCACGACTACACGAGCACCGTAGAGAGCTGATCTTGGACGGTGCCTGGGTCAGTGTGAGCAAGGCACGCACTGGCTGGCATGCCAGCTTCTTCAGAAATGGGAAATGTGTGACAGATGCATTGTGTTTATGTAGCAGAACCGCCGCTCCCGCTCCCACAGAGCCCTGTCAGTCTGTTTGCACACAGGCACACCTCAGGTCTGTGTGTGTACCCTTCCCAGCCTACCCAGGCAGTGAAGTGTTACAATACACATTTAACTAATTCAATTACTAGAAAAAAAAAAAAAAAAGAATTAGGGCACACAGCCTGTGATTAAGAATTTCTTTCTCAACATGCTGGCAGCATGCCTGCAATTACCGAGCCCTTGATTCTCTAAATTCCCCAGAGATCAACAGCACCTGATACCAACATGTCCTCAGGTCTTTCATAACTCAGAAAGCCGCTCCCCCACCCCGCTGTTTCAACACTGGTGAGATTTTTCACACCTTGCAGCTCAGAAACACTTAAACCTCGGACATTCAGCCCGGCAGGTCACACCAGTTTCGCTGGAGTAATTGGCAGCACAGGTGGGCTGCAGCTGACACAAGCCAGGGCAAAAGTACTCTCATTAAAAGCAGCAAAGCTAGACCATGCTCAGTGCGATGGGAGAAAAATTAGTTCCCACACCGACTCTGTCGAGCCAGCCACCAGGAGCACTGCAAAGGCAAGAGCTAGAACAGCCCTCCTGCTAATAAGATCCCCCAGAAATGTGAATGATAGCCAAAGTAGCTGCGTGAAGGCAGGACAGGAGGCTGGAGAGAACCAGATGGCTTTTCCCAACCAATAACCCCAGGTGCCATAGGGTTAAATCAATGCGTGAAGCTATTAAAGGGGGTGGAAGTGTTTTAACATGGTTGAGTGAAATTCCTCACACTTTTAAGTCGACAAGGACCCCATTGGGGCTTAATGGGCTAGCACAACCCGTCCCATTACAGGTCGTTAACACACACAGGAGCCTTGGGAAGAGGGGTAATTAGGGTTCCCCACTAACTCTGCAAAAGGGACTCCCTCTCCAGCTTTGAATCCCACCCATTGCAAAGAGGGATCCAGGAAGAGCAATCCCCTCCTCTAGCCTCTACATTTTCTCCACCTGGGAGGGGCACATACATCGGAAACCTGCAGCAGGTTGAGCTCTCAGCAGGCTGAAGGGGCAGAAAATTGGCCCCCAGAGCAAAGCACAGTGCAGAAAGCTCCCACCCTCCTCTGCTGGAGGACATTACTCTGCCCCACTTTCCTTCCTCCAGACTCTGGGCTGAGGAGCCACTGTCCATCACACATCTAGCAGCAAGAACAAGGAGACAGCAAGAAAGCATCTGTGCTGGAGAAGCAGTGAGCTGCTCCCCAGAGGCTACAGTGCAGTACTGGGATCACTGCAGCCCTCAGTTTCTGCCATATGGAGTATGGTACTTCCAGCCTAGAAACACAGTTAAGACTTCTCAGGAACTTAATAGGTATACACTGGTTATTTTCCACTGTCAAGAAAACAGTAACTAAAGCTGAGGTAGAAGGAAAAGGCAAAAAGATTCACTGCATTACTCCCTAAACTACCAGGTTACAGCACCATGCCCTGCTCTCCTCTAGATATCCCCAAGGAGGGCAGATCTGTTGGTATGGTGGTGTGGGAGCCCCGAGGCAGCAGACCTGGAATTAAAAATGGGAGAGAAGTGTCCCCCAAATGTGCCTGTCAGCTTCTCCCACACAGCCAGCTCTGGGGAAGGTCTGAAATACTAATCTGCTGAATAGACTTTACAAATTCAGAAACAAGAACAATCTAAAATATCAATGCCTTGCTCAACCCAAAGCAGAGAACAAGCTGAGAAAGCCCCTGGGTGGCTGCAAGAAGAGTTGTGGATGGGAGAGAGAGACCACCCATGAGGGAGAATGCCTGGAACAGTCCCCAGAAAAGTGAAGAAACATCCTACAATGCAGAGTGCAGACAGCCTTGGACACGATTATTTAGCAAATAAGGATTTTATTGTGATGAAACTGATACATATTTTTTCTTTCCTCCCATAAGAGGGTCCAAAGTTCCCATAGAGAATATAGAAAGAAACAAGATCAAAGGGTCTGCTTTCCTCAAATATCTATTCCTTTGAGCTTCCAGCCCTGTCCACAATCTAAACATCCCCAACACACGCAGCCCATCAGGGCTTTGGTCTCTCACAGGTGGTGTTTCCCTTCCTTGCTTCTCCCAGGAGTGGGGTAACATCATTGCAGCAGCACAATTCACCACGGGCAGTGATGTGACTCTGAACTTGCATCACTTTAGCCAGGACTCAGGTCCAGCTCTTTCCCTTCTCCTCTGCACTCAAACACCTACCAAACATTGAGGAGACCCCACTCACCATCCTTTGGTGGCTGTGTGAAGTAGTTGCAGCAGTATAAGTCTGACTTCTCCTCATGGAGACCCAACTGTCACTTCCAACTCAGCCCAGGACAAGCCAATTTACCAGTTCTCTCTCCACAAGCCTCCACAGCATCTATATTCTCACCCTGACCATCATCTGCTCACCATGGTGCTTCCCTAGCTCAAGGACACCACCTGTAACACCACTTCATCCCTCCGACTGCACACAGCTCCTCCAGGCTCCCATTTTTGCATGTGCCCTTTATTGCAGCCACATTTCCTCAGGCAAACAGGCCCTGCCCAGACCTCACCAGTCTCCAGCTGCAAATACTCCCCTCTTTGCATCCTCCTCCAAGCCCCTTCCCAGCATCCCATTTCCCCCAAAGTGCTGCGTACCACCAATGGCGTGGCTCCTGAGGATGTCCATGGAATTCCCTAATATTTAGCAACAAATCACTTTGTACTTTGCTCCCACCATCCTAGAAGGAGCCCCAGAAACACCTACACAAGTATCACCCCGGCATCAGGTTTGCTTTGATGCTTCAGACTGGACCAAGCAACTGCCATGAAGCCACTTGCAATGACCTCTGCCCCACCTGCACCAGGGCTGCTCTGCACCAAATGCAGAGTTAGGAGTATAGCCCAGCAGAATTCCCAACCAGGAACAGTTTGCAAGCTGCTGCCTTATCCCTGCCTCTGGCTGGGCAAGGGCAGAAACACCTGCAAACCCCACAGCAGAAACAAACAAACAAAAAAATAATTCTAAACAATTTATTTTCTTGCTGTACCCCTCTTGCATGGGGACAGATCCAACTGGAAAGGACCTCAATGACACACCTTATGTCTTATACCCCTGGAAGCCACCCCAACAGGCAGGGCTGGAAGAAGTAGTATTAGGAGACTCCCAAGTCCATTCCAGAAATCCAGGAGAGGAACTGGAGCCCCTTGGAGAGAGGGGTGTTGGACCAGGCAGGAGCCGCACCTTGCAGCAAACAATTTGATGATGTGCTACTGGCACAGTAGAAGCTGTGGTTGCCCCATCCCTGGCAGTGTTCAAGGCCAGGCTGGATGGGGCTCTAAGCAACCTGGTCTAGCGGAAGGAGACCCTCCCCATGGCAGGGGGCTGGAGTGAGATGATCTTTAAAGTCCCTTTTAACCCCAACTAGTCTGATTCTATTATTTTGCTCTGCAAAGACCAGGGTGAGCCCAGGCTGCAAAGGCTCCAGTGGGTCTCATAATGCTGTTTTCTGCCAGAGCTGGCATTTGAAGACACCACAAGGCCACAGGCTTCCTCCCACCACCCCACCCACCCTCAGGAGATGTTACCTGGCCTCATACCATCACAGATGTTCAATAGACAGGAAAGCCACAGCTGGGCAGTTGAAGGGACCTGGGGCACTGCTCTAACCCTGCATTTGCCTTGCTGACATAGGAAGTGCTGCTGAACAAGTACATGGCCAGGTCTGTTCCCCCTGCTGCCACCACGCTGCAGCGCTGCCCGAGGAGTGCAGACCACTTCCCCGCCTGATCCGCCATGCAACATTTGTTTTGTGTTTCAGGCACTAGCAGGTCTTATTTGTAAGATGATGAAGCAGTCTGAAGCCTTCCCCATACATGCCAATTAGATGCTCCAAACCCCAGGCTCGGCGGAAGGTCAAGTGCATGGCGTGCCATGCTCAGCTGCATGCTCCCCACATCAGTCGGGCTTCTCGATGGGATGTGTGAGGAGGGCTTGGAACAGCATTCGCTGCTTGGTTTCATGGTTCACAGGGAACTGGCTTAAACTGGGGAGGGGGGCTAGAAATAAAAGTTGAGGGTTTTTTTTTGTTTTAAACAGGGAGGCCAGACGTTTAACAGTCTCACAACTTCGAGCTGTTTTGATCCAGCCAGCCCCCTCTCTGCTGAGTTCTGTCAGGAGACAGGCACAAAGCACCAATTAAAGACGAGTTATGCTTTTTCTGTCAAGCAAAAAAGAAAGGAGGAGGGGGGGGGAGAAGATGATGGGAAGGGGGAGAAGAAATCTAGCCCTGGAGTAATTTTGCTTTCAAAGCAAGCTGTCAAGGCAGCCCCCTCTCCTCCCATCTCCCGCAGAGGAAGAGCCAGGGAGCACCCACGCGCCTCTGTGGATGCGTGGCATCAGTCATCAGACCACACCATCACTCACTTGGCACATCAGGCCGAGCCGTGCCCTCGCCTTCCCCCGGGCATCCGTCAAAGCGCGTGACAGGGAGCCAGAGCAGCAGATTCTTAGTGAAGATGGGCTGAGTGCAAGCCCCACCAGCTCTGATGACAAGAATCCCCACTTATGGGCAATTAGACTGGGAACAAAACAAAACAAAGGCAGAAAGGACTCAGGGCACTAGCTAACTCTTGTGGCCACAACATCAGCTTCATTTTTTCATGGTAGAGACATGCATAGCCAGCATAAGCATGCAGACACTGCCTCTTCTGCCATATAGGTTACCATGTTTGAAGGCTCCCTACACAGCCAGCAGCTCTCTAGGCTTGCAGCTGAGCTCAGGGCAGAGAGCTGAGAGCTTCCCCCCTATATGCCACACCACTGCTTGGTTCAAACCAAGGCTACCTGCCTTTGCAACATACTGCCAAGGAATCACAGCACCAGCATGGACACAGCAAGCTCCCCATCACCTTGGGCTAGCAGCACTACCTCTGAATCTACCCTGAGCACTTGTAAGCCATTCCCAGACCTCATCCGGCAAGCACCAGTCCTGCAGCTGGACAGATTAAGAAGATTACAAAGATCCCTCTGGGCTTTATTGTTGTATGAGGAAGATAAATAGCAAGCACAACCCCTTCTAGGGTGAAAAAGGGCAGGAATTTAAGCATGGCACAAGCACCAACCCCAGCTTTAATAACCTATCTGTTTCTTTAGCAAAGTACCCTTTGCAGAGCCCATTGGTACTGATTAGGGCATCATCTTCACTCCCACCTCTTCCTTCCTGGGCTTTCTGAAAGCCGCAGCTGATTACAGCAGCAAAGTCACCCACGGGAGATAATGCACACTCTCATTTCTACAGGGTGGCACTCCTGTTGGGCTGACTGCTCCCAAGAAGGGGATACCCTCTGTTACCTTAGCAGGGCTCAGTCTCCTGGGCTGGATCCATCCCACAGCCAGCCCAGAGAAGGAGGGAAGAGCACCTCTACCCCGGTTTGCGTTTGCCTGTGCTGGCTGCGCACACTGCCATCTCGCTAGCGAGTGCCCTGCTCATTAGCATGGGGTCACTCAGCTGCAGCAGGGCACAAGCACTTGGCTATTGCAACACCACTCACGTCCACTGCTGTGGAAGTGTTGAATTTCTTTTAAGAGCCCTGAAGATCTTGGTTCGAATTTAAGGGAGTAAAAAAAAAAAAAAATCTCACAAAGAATTGCAGGATCTCTGTAAACATACCAGAGGAAAAAAGAAAGCGAATCTTTGAGCCTCTTGACCTTGACAATGTCCTTATAATTACAAGACTATTTATTTTCAGTTAAACCCCAACTATTGAACAGACAGTGTCAAGTTGGTTTTTTCCTGAGCAGGTGATTATCCTGCCTGACTAATCTAATGAAAATTATCAGGAGGCTACTGACCTCCTGCTACACACACTAAATAATGCACAAAGCTTCAGGATCAGACAGGCAAATCATAACCCTGCCTTATCTTAATCACTTTCTATACAGCTCCAGGCCTGTTCCACTCCTGGCTGACTGTGTTAGCCAAATGCTATCTCAGTGGAAACCACAGCAGAGCCAGCCCTGAGAACTGCACAGCAAAAAGTTACCTCCTTAAGATTTATTTTTATAGAAGCCAAGAGCTGCAGAGGTAGATATATTTAGTCTTTAAGCTGCTTCTGACTCCTGAGCTTATAGCATGAGGTGGTGGTCCCCTGGCACCTGGCTATGGGAAAAGCAGTACATTCCTGCTACTTTGATGCAGGGTACAAGGAAGGTAAGGTCTGAAAAAAAATGTGCACAAAGGGGCTCATTGTTCCAGATAGGTAAAGCCACCCCTTCCACTCCATTCTCTTGGAACCTTGTGTCAGCCTCCCCCTGCAAACAGGGCTGCCCCCGGCTTTTGAAGGTGCCCCAGGGCAGCATGAGGACTAGGGCAAAGCAAGAGGCCCCAGTACTAGGGATGCTCTGTCCCCAGCCTGGGGTCTGAGGATCTGCAGCAATCCTGTCCCACTCTCCTTCAGGAGAGACAAGTGCAGCAGTTGGAAGAGATAAAAGACTACAAATATCAATTAAGGAGTGTAGAACTAAAGGAGACATTAACAAAAAGTTATCACACACTCCCCACACAGCCTCAGCTTGAACAGCACCCACAGCTAGAGAAACAGAATGCATTAGGGTGACTTCAAACCTAAAAGAAGTTTCCACTTGGAAATTTACAGAGAATGGTAGAAAAACACTGCTGAAGGACAAACTGATTAATTTTCACACCCCTGGCTCCCCAACATGAAACCACAGCTACAACACCAGAGAGAAGACACCCCTCTTACCCATCCAGCCTGACCTTGCTGCCTCATCCTCAGCACCCATCATATGTGGTTCTTCAGACCTCCTGGTACAGGAGGTCCCAGATTTCCTCCCATCTCTGCTGCAGCCAGGAGCTTCACCTTGCAGCCCTCACTGACAGCCTCAGCAGCCTGCTCCTGCCCTGCAAGGCTCTCCCTATCCACAAAACACCTGATTTATCCTCCCACCCCAGGGAGCCTTGAGTAATTTTCCTCCAGCTGGGGAGGTGCTAAGCAAGATGTGGGTGGACAGGATTCCTCATATTTTAAATGGCCATTTCTTCCCATCTTACGACCTTTCAGAAGAAGAGGGGCAGTCTCTTCTAAAGTGAGCAGAAAAAAAAGCCCAAGGTGGTTTTAGGCATGACAGAAGAGGGAGCAAGAGAAAGCATAGAAAGAGAGGCAGGAAATAGCATAAGCTTTAGCTTTGGGAAAATACCATCTAACACATGCAAGGAAAATGATCCATAGCAGAGATATGCAAAGGGAAGCAAAAATCTGGGAAAAATTAATGTCCACAGCAGCAATTGTTGGGGAGACAGTGATCAGGCAGGGCTTTTAAACTAAGCAGTACTGAGGAAGAGGCTCTACCCAGGGCAGATCCCAAATCTGTGGATGGAAGGATTCTGCACTACTGCTCTGTGGACATGGCCATGCCCAAAGGTGTCTCCAGAGAGATGATCCTGAGTCCCATGGAGCATGGTCACGCCATCTGGACATGGTATGGCTAAAAGGGTTAACTGTCCAAGACACAGCAAAAGGAGAGCTCCTTTGTTTTTCATTTCAGTTTTAGAGAGCTGCCTGTTGCTGAGGTATCTGAGCTACTTCTGGAAAGGAGTTAGAACAATAAATAAATTCCTCCATCTCCTAGTCTGGGTGACAAGAGCAACCTCTGGCTTCTCTGGTCACTGAAGCCAACTCTGTAATTGCTTATGTCACACAGCCTTGCTCCATCCACATACCCTGACTCTGACCTGAAAAGTCAAGGTGCAGGTCAGTTCATGTCTCTGCTGTCTAGCAGCTGCTTGGTATCCTCCACAGGCACAGCTGGGGTTGCAAGAGGGCCATTGGCTGGGTTAAACTGGCAGCACCCCACTGAGTTATTTGGGACCCTCCTGAACTGCCATCCTTGCTGAAAAATGCTGCTCAGGGACAGCTGAGACAGCTCCCAACAGACACCGTGCAGGGTTTGGTGAGTGTGAAGTGGAAGGTGAGAGCCTGGCAAAATCCACTGCACTACAGCTGTCTCAGGATTGACTTTATCATGCCTGGTCAGGGAGGAGGCTTGCACAAGAGGAAGGGATGGAATTAAAACCACACTGCACAAAGCCCTCAAAAATGTTCTAAGGAATAAAGCTGGAGCTGCTTGCTGGTGCTGGCACCAAGGGATGGCTCTGGTTCTAGGTCCAGCACCTGCAGCCACCCCTGGCTCCCTGTTCCAGAGCAGAGTAAGCACCATCCTCTTCTCATGCCAGGAAACAGGCACTGAGCCTTCCTGCTCACACAGTGGCAGGAGGTTGTGACTGCCTGGGAGGCACTGCGACACACCAGAGCTTGCAAATGCCTGTTCTGGGGAGGTTTCTCCACTCCCCAAGCTGACTTCCAGCTGGAGACACGTGTCTGTGCTTGTCCCCAAGGCAGACAGCAGCAACAGAGGCATCCTCTGGTGCCGCTCCCCACGAGCAGACCATGGCAAAGAATTGGAGTGACAGCCTCCAGGGACACGGCAGCAATTTCATCACCACACACGCAACGACAGCACTTGCCTTCCTTGCTGAAACCCAGTGGTGAGACACTGATTAGTGTCACTAATCCTGGCTGTCTCAAGGCAGACACCCAGCCTGCTGTAACTCTGCTGAGAGCCCACCAGCTCATTGCACACATGCTCGCCTCTCAGACCTAGATCAGATGCAGGCTTGAGGAGGAGGAAGGGTTTGCCTGCAAGTCTCTACCACTGCCCTCTCCACCCCAACAGCTCTTTTTCAGTGCAAACCTGGCTCTGTCTGCTCCTTTTGAACACCTACTGCTAGCTGAACCTAGAATGGCCTGATCAACAGGGAGAAAAAGGAAGCTAAAGTCTGTTTCTCTTCACCCATCCACCAGCAGAGCTATTGCTCCAGCCCCCACATGCTAATGCCAGTGATGGGAGGAAGGAGGAACCCAGCTGGACTCCTCCAAGGCAGGGATGGAGCAGAGTGAGCTGCTGCTGGGCCAGCACTTAGGAGAAAAGCATCTTCAGCTAGACAACTCAGCAAATTTGATCTGAAACTGGCAAGAGAGAGAAAACATAAAGCCTTTAAATGTCATCCTGGGTTTGACTGCCACAAGCACTACAGACAGACAGACAGAACGATAAGCACAGTCCTGCATAAAGAGCCGGATGCCCTACTTTGATCTACTCAAGTATTTACTAATGTGTCCCACAGCTGGCAGGAGCTGTTAGCAACTCAAGAAATCTGGTTTTCTGCCACCAGCTCTGCTCTGGGACCTCAAGGAAATCCCAAAACCACTCCAGGTTGCAGTTTCTCCTTCTTGCAGGCAATGACGCTTTCCTCCAACCCCTAGTGGTGGCTAGGTTAAAGACTGACCCTGGTAATGTACTAGAGCAAGCAGCCTTGGGGAACCCTCCAAGCCTAAATGCACATGTGCAGTGAGTCAAAGCTCTGGTTTGGGTCCTACACCCAGAGACAGGCCGGATCAATTCCTTGGGAGAGGCAAAGTCAAAATCATCAACACATATCCTGTGCTATTCACTCTTCTGAGATGTGGGCAAGTCATATCATCTTCTCCTTCCTTCTTCTGGCAGCACTGGGGAGATAGCCAGTCCATTTGTGCACAAGGGCTCTTCCCTGTGCATAAGGCAGCCCTGCTTGGAAAAAACCCCACCGTTTCTGGCCTGACCGCAGGTACAGATGTGCCAAAACTAGGAAGCACAAGTGCTGCATTCCCCTGAAGTCAAGGACCCACCATGGCTGTTGGGGAAGTTCCTCTTCATCCTCACTTTGCAAATGAACAAGCTAGGATAAACCTGGAACTGCTGTACCAGAGCAAAGAGTGCTGGGGGAGAGCAGATGTGTGTGTACAGCACAAAAGCACTTTGCACAGTGGGGATGATCGATGATTCCCCTTCCAGTCCTCCTCCCATCCAAACAAGCCTCAAGAACGTGGTGTGCCTCAGCATTGCTGGAAGATGGCAACATGCACAAAATGGGAGCCCTGCAGGCAGGGTGGGCCAATGGGAAATGATTGATAGTAGCTTGCTGGACTTGTGAAGGATAGATACCTTCACTGGGAGTCGCCAGGTGCATGCCTGGGATGTCCTCAACACTCAAATTTCACAGAGCTCAAACTACACCTTCTGGCAAAATAACTTAAACTGCAGATACAAAAGAGGAGCCTCCAAAATGTTCAAGAAGTTGGGACATTACAGAAATGCCCCATCAAAAGGGCAAGGGGTTCCTGCCAGGTGGCATAGCATATGAGGCATGGCCAAAAATACAGTCCAGCCAAAATGCTCCCTCCTGCACAGATGTCAGCATTAGCTGGTGCTCTGTACCCTGTCACAGCACTTACTTCCATGCACAAAATAAAAACTGGAGTCGCCAACATACCCAATGGGTCTGTCAAACTAATCAGGTTAGGAGGACTGGAAACACACCAGCAGCAAGAGCCAGCCCCTGCTCCAGAGCTCTTGCAGAAATCACGCATCCAGGAGACGGAAAAGCCTTTGTCATTCCCGTAACCAGGTCAATAAAGGCACAGACAACTCCATCCAGAGAGAGACTTTTTTTATGAATCACAAGAAAGAGCAGCTTCAGCTCCCCCAGCTGCAAATAGGTGGGCAGGCACAAAGACGCAGCATGGAAACGTGTCTGTGCAACACGTGTGGGCAATCGGCCGCCCCGCACATGGCCAGAATATGGGGCAGGAGGAAACCGCTCTGAACCGAGTCGGGAGAAACAGCGGCGGTAGCTCAGTGTGACTTCTCCCACCCCCACCAGCTGGGCTCCCAAATCCAACAGCCTCCCACCCATATGCATGTCTGGCATGCTGGGGAGTGACAACAGACTACACAAGGATTTCAAAGCTGAGAGGTCCCAGGCAGCTTTGAATGGCCTCGGATTCATGGAGTGACAATAACCCCCCCACTTCGGGGAGGAAAAATACCCAAAATGAACTCCATCCTGGTTCCTCAAGAACAAAGCAGTCCCGTCCCCAAACCAACAGTTATCTGTGGGTGCACTCTACTGTAACACTGTTATTTCTGGAGCTCTTAGTTAAGTGAGAAGTCCAGAGGACTGGACAGAGCTTTTTTTGATCAAATTTCAGAGCAGCAGCACCCTTTGTTGTCTCTCCTTCCTTTTAACATATTTATTTTTCAAGCCCTTAATTCAGTGGCACAGAGGAGGGTAAATCACACATTGGTGGCAAAGTCTAGCACAGGCTGCCTCCCCTTTGCATCTGAGAACCACACTCTAACCACAGGAAAGGATGTGTCCTCATTATCACCAGCATTTTCTAGGCCCTAGACAAAAGAACCTTGGTGCAGAGTGTACCTACAGTAAAAGTAGATATAAGGTTGTTTATTATACACAATATTGTTTTATTTCACAACCAAATCTTGAACCTGGCCCCGAGGTGCCCAACCCGGGCTGCTTCTCCAGGCAGGTGGGCAGCAGTGCAGGTCACTCCTTCTGTGCTGATCAGCTTGTGACGCTACAGCACAGGGAGCAGCTCCCCATCCATCACCATAACACAGCATCCCAAAATGCAGAGTGCCCCCTGCAGCACTGGGACACCGCGGCAGTGGCACTGGGAGAGCTGCGTGGGTCAGCCCTGCCTGGCAGGGTCCTGCAAGTTACTACACCCAGTCTCCAAGTTATTTGCACAAGTACTCCAGAGTCTGGGAATGCCACCAGACACCAGGAGAAGCAGGAAAATACCAGGCTGCAACTTTGCGAACAAAATGAATTCGCTGGCTTAACACTCACATAATTAAAAGCAGGCGCATCCCTCGGTAACTGTTAGCATGGGGATGTGCTTGGTTGTGTGTTTGCTTTCGAGGGGCTGTAATACCACCTACAAAGGCAAAACTGGTCACCACTCCCTCTGCAGAGCCAGGCTGCTCATAGCACTGATGAAACACACAGGGAACATCCTTGCCCCAGATCTATTTTATTTCCCATTGAAACAGGAGTAACTGTAGCTCCTTCCTGCCAAGGAGGTCTGAGCCACCCACTGCTTCTCTCTCCTGGCAATTCAGAAGACTCTGACAGCCATGGGGACCTCATTCCTGAGAGAGGAGAGAATTCTTTTGCTCACTATTGCTGGGAATGGCAATGGGCCCTGCTCTCCACACCCATCCACCAGCCAACTCCCTGGCTTTAGGTGGCTCCTACTGGCTCTTGGCACCACTGCTGGGAAGGGGCAACTCCCGCTCTCCTCTCCTCACAGGGCAGACTGAATAACGGTTTTGATCGATGAACAACAGGCAGTGAGGGCAGCCCCAGAGCGAGCAACCTCCAGTCCCCACTCTCAAAGGGGAATCAACCACCCACCATCCAGGTGTGGTCCAGCAGAGCTCCAGGCTGCAAGCTGCTCCCAATAGCAGGGAAAAGCCTTCCCAGGAGCCTTTCCCTCTTACCCAGCACTTCTTGTGCCGCTTCCCACACCAGTTCCCCCTCACAGAGTGTGTTGCATAGTATTTAAATACAACCAGGTCTGGGCAAGCCAGATTTCAGTTGATCCCATGTCCCCTCTGTCAGGCAACGCTAAGAAAGGGGTCACGATTCCTCCACCAGCTGTTAGTACAGCATCATTTAATGCAAACCCTTACAACCTTCCTCCTCCAGCCTCCCCCAGGCAGAGAGCAGCAGAAAGTGATCTCCCCCAGGGAAAAGAGAGGAGATTTCCCACATAATGGGCACCAGTATTAAGTCTTCCAACTGCTGCAGCTTTCCTTTCATTCTGTGACTTCATGAACATCACTCGATGTTGGCAGCAGCCCCGGAGGGTATCACAAGGCACCTGAAAGGAAAAGAGCCTCTTCAACTACCGCCATCTAGGCTGCCTCTGAGACAGAGAGCGGCAGCTCTGGCCGCGCACCGCCACACTGACCAGGCAGCTCACAGCCAGGCACTGGATCAGCCATGCCTCAAGAGGGCTTTGATGACATCTTTAGGGTGTCATGGCTAATTAGAGCCCTGACTATACCCTCTAATTAGGTAACACTTGCAGACAAATCACTCTGTCCTCTTCAAACCACTTCACACCTCCACATACATCCCTAATTGACTTGAAAGTTGACTCGGCACTTCTTCCCGGACCTCCTTCCATTTCACAAGGCATTTCGAAATAAATAAACCCTGCTCCTCAGTCCTGTCTCTCAGAGCCCAGCTGGGGAATTGCCCTTACATCCGCACAGGCGTGCACCTGCACGACCTGACACAAAACCTCCATCACAGGCACAAAGCAAATGCTCTGACGCAGCGGCAGCATCGTCCTCCTCTGATCTCTTGTTTCTAGCCATCCTGATGCTACTTTCAACAACAGTCAGCAAAGCTTTTTCTCAGAGAACAGGAGTGTTTGCGATGCGTCAGTGTCCTACTAAAAACATTGCCCGGGGACTTGCGAGAGAAACAAGGGCTCCAGCAAAGGAGCCTGATATCTGGCAACAGAAGGCATTAGAAAAAACCCTAACCATTGAGAAATTAATATGCCAGAATGTCATCAAGTGCCAACATTTCAATCCAGAAGCTTGATTTCTGTTTTCATTAGGTAATGAATAAACTGAAACGATCCAAATGTTTTCAGTTTCCCAATAGTACAAAATTTGAGTATATAGGCAACACCCCCCACCATCATAACTGCAAACATGCTGAACAAAAACTATCAAAATTCATAGAAGATAAATATTGAGCCCTTAAAAGCCTGCTATGAGAACAATGTCTCTTTATTTGCTTTCCGTGAGGTTTGTTATAACAAGAGAGAAAGCCTCCAGTATACAGTGTTTTAATATATATACACGCATTCACAGCTGGAATAATAGATTTTAAGGACTGAGGACAATATTGCAGCTGGATGTATGCAGAAATGCATAAACATACCTTCAAAAACATAGTCCTTGCACCCTACCCAGATATGCAGAGGGACACATATATAAAACACACACACTCTCCATATTTCAGATCGATCAGAATCATTCATTAAATCAGACTCTCTGAAGTTTCTGCTGCTTTGGGAAAACATGATCCTGGGGAGACATCATGCATGAACTTAACAACCAGCAGAAAATGAAACCATAACATGCTGCATCTTGAAAGCCAGCTCTGAATCTAACTTAATCCCTGCTCCGGACAATGCCTCTAGAGAGGCATTAAAACCATGCTAAGGTGTTTTCCTGAATTTCCCAGATTCCCCGGAGATTCCCTGGCACTCTGACTGCATCCATCTCTTTCTTGCTTCGAAGATGTTTCCAGCCGAGCACTTCCATCCTTACTCCTACTCCTTCCTTGGCCGATGACGGACAGACCCAGCAGAGCAGCATCCGGAGAGCTGCGTCCTGCTCTGACAGCAGGATGAGTTAGCGGGACAGCTTGTGGGGTTTAACACTCGTAATCCTACAAGACGTGCAGGGGAATGATGTACATGCAGGGAGATGTTGTACGGGGCTTGAAGGGTCAAGAGCAGCTTTGCATTCTCCTTTCCCATCCCCAACAAAGGAATTCTAGCAGATCTCGTGCCCCCTAGTGTCATCCTGGCGAACGGACTGACACCAGGCACTGCCAAGCACTGGGTACCACCTGGCCCAGGCAGTGCCCTTGCTTATTCCACAGCGAACCTGCCACCGTCTCCTGCTGGCACCTAGAGCATAGTGAAACGCCATTCCCAACAGTTCATGTAAAGGGTAGCATGAGCTTGCTGTCCCTCCCCAGCACCCCAGGGCAGCCACAGACCCCCAGGTGTCCCCATGCCCAGCACGGTGCCACCTCTGTTCTGCTCTGGAGGAGCCCCAGCAAGATCTGCCCCACCAGCAGATAGCCCACACGGTGTCACTGGAGAAGGGCCAAGAGGAGGAGGCAGAGAGTATCTGCAGGGGACACTGTCCAGAATACAACTCCTCCTAAAAATAGATAGACCCTGGAAGGGCACGGCCCTTCCAGGGAATGGGAATGCTCAGTGCTAGGAGCTCAGGGTTTGGCATGATAAAACTTCAAAGTACACGAATGCAAGGCACTTTGTTGCCCTGTTTCTTCCCCATGAGAGCACCTGTGGCATCAGGCTCCGGCTATGAGCACAAGAACAATGCACAAAAATCAGCCCAGAACCCAGCATCCCTGCATGCCAGCCTGCTCTGACCAAAGATCCAGCATCTCCTCAGAAAATGCTCATGCTGACTTTAACACCAATGAGTGCAACAGAGACCAGACCCCGCACACAGAGCACCTAAACAAGAGGCGTGTGCTGGAAAGGTGCACAGGCAATGTGAATGCACGTGCCTCAGTTTCCCCATCTGCCCAGCATGTCCGATGCAGCTTACCCTCTCTTATTTTCCTCATCCCTCCTGTTCAACTATTAGTTCTTGTGGGAAGAGGCACCCCAGGAATACACCTAGACCATTGGCCCCTTCCAGCATCTGCTAGCAGCATGCAAGCAAACCTCAGTAACCCACCACCAAAATTTGGAGGAATTCTCCCCAGGGCACTGACCTGAGTATGCTGCTTTCTTCTGCAACACCGAGCAGGGACTATAGCTTAGAATAATGGGGAAGTAACTCAGTTCAGTGCTGACAAAGCATCACAAGCCCCAGCGGGGTGGGAGGGGAGGAGGTGTCCTTCCCTCACGCTGCCATGCCTGGTATACATCATGTTTAGGGCCAGGCATACGTCACCGACACAAAATGGACAAATTGGAGGGATTTCAGAAAAACGAGTGACAAAAATGATCAGGAGGGAGAAGGGATTGATTTACAAGGGGAGATTAAAAAAGCTGTGATCAGCCTAGCTGGGCTGAGCAAGTACTGACTGCAAGAAGCAGTTGGATGTTAATCTGCAAATGGGATGAAAACAATACAGGAAGGAGTAATTTAGCATCTTCATCAGTATCAGGATGAAATGAGTGGAACTCAGGGCTGAGTAGGCAGGGAAAAAAATCCCAAACCAACCTGAAAACTCCTTTCCTAGTTATGCATGACTGTCTCCATCAAAACACTCAAAGTCCCCAAAACTCACTCTGCCTCAGACAAGGACCCTCAGGAGCAACTGAGCCTGTGCACACACACACACACACACACACACATACACACACACGCACACACAGGCACACACACAAAAACACACAGAGGCACATACAGCGCCCTTCTCCACCCCTGACTTACACTCAGGAAAGCAGCAGGGCCGCCACGATAGCCGGAGAGGATGGAGGCTTCACGCTTGCAGGGAAGCAGCAGAGAGCGAAGGCTAGAGCTGCTGGGAGAAGTGGGAAGGTCCCCGCAAGAAGGATGCTTTCGCACTCCCAAGTCTTCACAGGGGAAAGGTGCTGAGATGGCTTCCTGCAAAGTGGCAGGAGTGAGCTCAGCTGCGAGCGCTCAGATATTTACACACAAACAGCACATTACTCAGCAACTCCCATTTGTCAGGCATAATGGCAGCGGCAGCAATAATAAACGACAGAGCTGAGAGACAGGCTCCCCAGGCGCACATCCAGCCCCAGCCTGAGCTGGAGCAGGATGCACGCCTCCAGCTTGTAGGGAATTAACTGAGAGTGGCCAGGAGCTGGGGCTTGTACCCACAAAACTCCTGCTGCCAGCTTCAGAGAGTCAGTCACGTCTCCGAAAGCTAAGCCTTGGCTGCACAGTTATTTGAATCTGTGTGTGCATCACAAGCTTTGTGGCTCTGAGAGGTACCAGGGCTTTTCCCTTCCTAAGACCAGAAGGTGCCAAGCACCTTCCAAGGGGAAGGGGACACAGAGTGTCCTGGCAGGATGGGGTTCCCTTGGGGTAAATCAAACCAAAGACAATGTACAATCATTAGATCACGGCTCGGCCCGCTCTGACAAGAGGTTCTGATAAACTTATCTTGAGGAGCTGTCGCAAGGAAGTCTGCCAGGCACAAGGCTCTCATTTCTAAAGCTCAGCCTGTCTCGGGAAAGTCCACCCACTGCAGAAAACCCCAGAGACCTCTGGTCCCAGGACCTTGTCCCAGCGTGCTCCCTGGTCAGACACGAGCATCCCTTGTGCATCTCCAGACATCACAGCAAAGCTCTAACCCCTCGTGGAGGGGCAGGGCAGGGAGCCGGGAGCAAGAACGGCTGCTCCCACATATTTGCACATTTTGCAACAAGCAGCCAATGTCAGTGCCTTGCTGCCTGCACACACAGTGGGACCGGCAGCAGCATGCGCAGGTCCTGTCCCTCACACAACTACACAACGTGGTGTGCTGAGAGCGGGCACAGTCAGTGAAATTCGCTAAATCTGAGCAGAAGTCAGCAAGTTCCCGAGCAAAAAGCAATCCGAGGAAAGGACCTCCTCGACCATCCCACAAATTAAAACACAAAGAGATGGGCAAAAGAAATTGAACAGCTTTGCAGGCAATCCCCTTACTATAACCTGCGCTCTGAACAGACCCTGCAAATGTGTCCGCAAGCGTGGGGTGGGGAAGGGTAACAGAGTGAAGAAGTGCCGATTGTTACACCAGAAAAGTTTAGTGGTTAAAGAAACAACTGCCAGGGAAGCTGGAACATGCAGACCTGGTTCTCTACCCAGTGAAGGCAGCACAAATTGGCTCACGAGCTGACTGGAGTCACAACTCGTTTTTAGGATTGCAGTGGGGGAAGTCACCAAGATGTGGAAATGTCAGGGAGTTTTGTGCAGCATAGGGATCGGTGTGTATTATGCAATTCTGGAAAGCAGCCCTCGTACTCACGCTCGGGATGAACTGCCTAGCCCGGGGAGAGCAGCTCCCCAGAAGTGCCATGCAGACACTTTTCTTATAAAATCACACTTCGGGGGGAAAAAAGGGGGGGAAAAAAAAAATGGACAAAAAGAAAATCTGCACTGCCACAGCAGAAAAGAAGGCAGGTTGCGCCTTTGGAGAGACGGAGAAGAAGCCTGATCTCCCGCCCAGGAAATCCACGGGCTCCGGCTTACAAAGAGCAGCCCCGCAGTCCCGGCTCCAGCCCCGTGCACTGCCGCAGGGAGGGCTCATCCCTCCCAGCCCTCAAGCTGGTGCCGGCCGCGATGCCCTCCCGGCCGGGCAGGGGACGGGGGTCCCGCCGCCGCACGCCGGTGCGGACCCGCTGCCCCGGAGGGTGCGGGGACGCTCCGGCCTCTTGCCCCCCATCTCTCCCCGCCGGGAATACGGGCACCGCGGGGCAGGAAAATAAGTTGCCCAAATTGTTTCCTCACGGGAGGGCGGATGCGCGGCCCACGTCGGGGCGCGGACACGCGCGGGCGCTGGAAAGGTGCGCGGCTGCGGGGCGGGAGGGAACACCAAACCAGCGGCGAACGAGGGGGAAGAAAACGTTCCCCCGCGCCCTCCTTTCCGCTTCCCTCGGCGGCGGGCACCGCGGCTCGCCTCCGCTGACCCCCGTGCCCACACGCCACCTCCCCCGTGCCGTGGGTGGGGGCACACCCCGTGCCGCCCTCCGGCCCCGGCCGCCCGGTACTCACGGCGCCGTCCTTGCCGCCGCTCCCGGCGCTACCCCATGCAACCACCGGCTGCTTCTGCACCGGCTCGGGGGCTATAAGCTCTTTTAAACTCCAGCACATAACCCATGTGACCGCAGAAGCCACTGGTAAGGAGCGCCGGGGAGCCAGCGATGAGCTCAGCCCGCACCCCCCGGCACAGCGCCGGGGACGCGCTCCCGGCCCCGCCGCACCGCGCGCACCCGCCCGCACACACACAGCGCACACACGGCACACAAGGCACACGCAGGGGCTCACAAACACCCGCACCCCCACCCGCACCCCCACAGACACACACCGGTCCACGCCCCTGCGGACACGCCGCCACCTCCTTCCTCCTCACGGATGCTGAGCCGGAGGGAGGCACCGCACACCCGCGCGCCCCACCGACCTCTGTGCAAATGCACTCTCGTGGGGACGGAGCACCCCGCACACACACACATACACACACAGAGATCACGAGCAGCAGTCCCTGCGAGTCCTCCCAGCTCCCCAGAGATGCGGCCCCCAGCGTGGTCACCCCAGTGTGCACACACGGTCTTGCACAATGCACCTTCCACATGCACAGCCCCTTCCTTCCAACACGAGATGCTGACCCAAGAGAAGGCGCCGTGCTACCACCTCCATGCACACCTCCGTGCGCATCCTTGCACACACTCCACTCGTGAGTGCCACGCTCCCTCACACCAACATCCTCTTGGAGTGCCCAACAGAAGCGCCACAGGAAGACGAAAGCACCTCACTCACCCCTCTCACACACGTTGCACAACCAAGCACCCAACTCACGCGTGGGCTGTGCTCCCTCTCGCACGGCCATTGCAGCCTCACCTGCACCCACCTCCGCCACTTCAATATAACCTGCTGGTGTGTGCTGAACAAGCCCACCCTGCCCATCCATCACAACCTCAGGCTGTGGGGTCCCCTGTAGCATGTGGGATCACTGCATTTCCCACCACACGTAAAGACAGAGAGCTGTCATGCGTGTGGGTGGGGTCTGCAGGGCAAAGAGGACAGATGTCCCCTTTGTGCTGTGCTCAGTTAGTCCTGATGAGGGAGAAGGCCCAGGGTGGTCATAGAGCTGGGCCAGGTTGCCCGCTCCAGCCATGACACAACAGAATTGGGAATGCCAGGCTGAAATGTGCCAAGGGGGGACGGGAGCCGGGTATGAGGCTTTGGTGTGCAAAAGGCTGGGACAGGCAGGCCTGGCCAGGCAGGTGCAGGCGTGTG
>VZTJ01005909.1:885551-899477 GCA_013397795.1 Orthonyx spaldingii
AGGCTGGGAGGCAGGCCTGGCCAGGCAGGTGCAGGCGTGTGTGCTGCTGGGGCACGCCAGCAACACGTGTGAAAAGGCAGAGCTGGCAGGCAGAGGGCTCCGCTGAGAGCTGAGTTATGGAAAATGACTCTTTCCAAGGAATTGCTAAAATTAAAGCGGCAGTGAGGCCAAGCAAGCAGGAGCCAGAGGAGGGTGAGCAAGGACAGCCAAGCAGCCTCGGGGCAAGGAAGGGCAGGGTGGGCAGGAGGCCGAGGGGAAGGCACCCTTGCAGGGCATCCATCCCCGCCCCCAACTTCTGCCAACTGCCCAGGCAATTGCAAACACCTTGCAGGTAGGATTTCGGGAAAGCCTCACTGGCGTCCTGGTGGCATTGTTTGGGGGATGCCATGGAGCAGGGGGCCTGGGAGAATAGCCTTTCCCAACCACATCCCCCACTTGGCTGCCAGTGTGGAGAAAAATACCTCTGTTTTCCCAGCCTGGAAAAGACAAATGCCCATGAAGAAACAGCCTGCTCCCTGCCAGGGGCCAGTTGCCAGCAAGGGGCAGGGACCAGTGCCCACAAGGGATTTTGGGAAGCCCTGCAGAGCCCTGTAACTCATTATGCGCATCCTCTGCCCCTGTCTCCAGCCTGGGGTGCTGCTCCCTGGACATCAGCATTCAGGTCAGCAGTAAGGGCTGTTCCAGCTTCCAGATATCTGAGTGTTCCCAGCTCAAATCCCCGTGACTCAGGAAACAACACATGCAAGAAAACTCTGCAGAGAGACTTGGGAGAAATACTCCCATTGGCAGGTTCCCACTTTCCCTGGCATCCCAGGACTTCTCCTGGTCTGAAGAAAACAACAGCAGTAACAAAACAACAGAACTTGCTTATTGATCTTCCTGTTAAAGAAAAAACCAAAAAGGTAATCTTTCGGCAAGCCTACAAAAGTAATTCTCTTTTGTTTTAACTAGATAAGTGTTGATCAAATCACAGCTACCACTTCTCCCTGCAGTTGTGAAGACAATGTCACACCGGCAGAGGAAGGGGGCTGGGTGGGAGCCAGGTTTTGTCTAGTTTTTCATTGATGCTGCTAAAAGACACTATTAATTGGATGGAAATAATGATGTTTTGTCTCAGATGAAACTGCACAATAAATTATCTGTTTATTGTTACTAGTTTTATCCACAAAGCACTACCAGCATGTTGGGACTCTGGGGGAATTCGTGATAGCAGGTCCTAGAAAAAAAAAACAGGAAAAAAAAACCAACAAAACAGGAAGGAAAACTACAAGTCAAAAGGAGATGTCTCCAAGGCTGTTCAGCAGGTTGCAGCAGAGCTAGGGAGTGACCCTGTTACTCAGAAAGTCAGGACTAGATTGAAGCAGTCAAAATGGAAGAAAAGGAAAAAAAAATCCCAACTCCTTTTTCTCCCTCTCCATCCATCCCTGCTGTCAGCCAGGATCAGAGCTGAAAAAGGAGTAAAAGCTGTGCAAAAAGCAAACAGCTCTTCCATGCCATTGGGAAGTGTGTCAGGAGAGCAGGTGGTTTTGTGGGGACAGGAATGGAAAGATACTGGAACATTGATAGGTCCAGAAAGAGAGCTGGACCTGGGGAAATAATTCTCTGTTAGCTTATGAGCCAGTCCATCACCCTGGGCTGCCTCCCCTATCCATAGCACCCCAGTGGGAGCCACTCACAGAAAGCAAGGGGGTCACTACAAGCCTGTACACTGATGTTCAACCAGGACACTTATCACCAAAAATGCCACTCTACTGCATTACACGCTGCCCACCGGCCTCCAGCAGCATTGGTACCCCGAGCAGGAGAGCAGATGCTTCACAGCTGCATGGCAAAAATATAGTACAGCTGAGCCATGGTCAGATCCTGAACTGGCCAGTCTGAGGCTGGTCCTGGCCAGTTGTAAAGCAGCACAGATCTCTTGGGCACCTGAGGCCAAAGCTCAGGGGACAGCATTGGCCTGGTTTATCCCAAAGCTGTGCATGTATGGGGTGAGAGTCTGAGCCAGTGCCTTTCCAATAATTTACTTGATACTCTGTGGCAAACATCTGACTAAATTACTCACAGATTATTCAAACATCGGGAGAGCTGATTAAACGATTACTGGTGAATCATTTGTTCAAAGCAAAATGCCCAAATTCCTACACTGAACTACTGGCAGGCAACAGCAGATGAGTTTCAGTCCTCCAAAATCCCCGAGTTCACATCAGCCCCTGAGTCTGCACTCCTTGCTCACGGCTTCCCCAAAATATCCGCCCCCTGCCCGACCCCTTGCCACTGGCAGGAGCAAGGTGAATAGAAGACGTGGGGAACCATTCCTTGAATTCCTGCTGGACTTCAGGCAAACAACAACACAGCAGGCTGAGCTAGGAGCCTTGTCTCTCGCCTTTGCACAAAAGAGATTCTCTGGAGGGGGAAAAACCCCACAACAATGGTGAGGAAATGTACAAGAAAACTGCAAAGAAAGCAGCTGACCTTGCATGCCGCAGGCCAGAAGAAAGTACAAGTGTTCTTGCAAAGAAGCAGGAAAAGATGGAAGCTATGGAGCCGACGAGCTTTTTACCAGCCCAATTTAATCATCTTCTCAGCAAATGCTCCCCACGAGGAACAAGAGGGGAAAGTATGATCATGAAAAGATTGCAGGCAAAGGAATTCTGCTGGTACTCCTGGACTGATTAAAATTCCTCAGGACTCATAGCAGGAGAGAATATTTTATGTAGAACTTCACCTTGTCTTTATTGCATTTGCCAAACTTCTTCCTGTGTAGATAGTGGGAGCTGCGTGCGAAAGACAAAGATGGAGATAATAAGTACAGAACCTGCCTGTGGCTTCCCAGGCTATAACCCATTTACTTGGGAACAGTCCTGGTGATGGTGGTGAGCATCTGCATGCATACAACAAGGTGTGGGCAAGGAGAGGCTGTGGGAACCTCCAGAGCCTGGACAGAGTGTGATGCAGTCGTGTGTGCACAAAGATTTGTGCAGGAGGAAATCCTGTCCTTGGATGTAGCCCTGATCATGGGCATCAAGTGGCTCGGAGATGAGTGATTAGCATGATTTGGGCTGCAGAGTGGTACAGAGACAACCAGGTCTTGCCAGTCAGCTGAAATAAGTGACTGAAGTTTCCATGTGCAGCAAGGATGTCAGGTCTGGTGCATGCTGTTACCAAACCCACTCCTGGAAAACAGAGATTGGCATATGGAGACACCCCTCACTGCTGCTGCTGTTGCTGCTGCCGCTGCTGGGTAAGGTATCGATGACAAAGTATCGTCTGACACCTGTTATAAATAACGTCTTTCCCATCACCCACTCACCACATGACCCACTGCCGCCAGCTCCTCACTCAGAAGAGGCTCAGCATGGAATGAAAGCCATATTTAAAATACATTTTTGCATATGTCTTTCTGAGCAAGGAACAACAGGATAGAGGTCTGGAAAAGGTTTCCTCCAACACTTTCTTTCCTGTGGTGCCAGAAGAACAACCCCATGAAATCTCAGGCAAGAACCAAGACCTTAAAGCAATCATGTTTTGCACCACTGTGCACTGAATTACAGGATTAGTTTTGCAATGCTCCTGGAATGGGGAAATCAGCACCATAATCCTGTGTGTTTGCCAGGTCGGGTGTTTTTTTCCCACAGATCAGAATATCTTACAGGGGCTCACGACTGCCAGGGTCGGGGGTCACGGAGGTGTCCAGAGGGAACGTGGCTGGCATGAGGCACACCCAGGTTAGTGCTGCTCTCAGCCTTCTGCCTCCAGCCCCTTCTGTAGCAGAACTGCACCCAAACGGCCACAGGGTCTGCATGGCAGGAGTGCTCTCACTGCCCTGGAGAACGCAAGGATGTCCTGATGATTGTGGCTTCTGCCTGGATTGAGAGCCTCTGCCACAGAGCCCCACCATTCACCAGCCGTGTGCGAGCCCTTCCCAAGCCATGGCTGATGCCAGCGGGGCTGGTTCATCCCCACGATCCGCCTGTGGATTAACACCTCGAGGCAAGCCAGCATCTGCTGCAGCGTGGCTCCTTGCTCTGGTTGCGGGACTGGCTTCTATCACAAATCATCTTCTTCACATAAGAAAGCAGAAGCCAGGGATTAGAGCGGTTTGAAGTTTTTAGCATGAAAAGGTCAGGTTTGAAAGAAAAAAGTGAAAGAGCTGCTTTTTGAATGTCTTTTGGTGAGGAATTTGAAAACCCCTGCCCCCATCACTTTCAAAAGGGTTGGGGGTTTTTGGTGGGGCTTTTTTTAATGGTCTCTTTTTTTTTTTGGTTTTGGGGTGTTCTGTTGATGGGGAAAGATTAATTTTGTTTCACTTTCTCTCTTTATTGCCTTTAGCTGAAAAGCACGATTTCCCCAGAAAACCACATTTGGGGTAAATACAATATTGCAGTTAAAAAAATTCTGGGAAATGTCAGGAGAAATCAAAGGTGACTCAGTTTCAAACCCTGCAAGTCAGAAACAACTGGGAAACATCAGTGGTGGGTGTGGGAAGCAGGGGATGAAGAGAAGGGAGAGCTCCCATCTCCAACAGCAGATCCCATAGCTGCCTTCAGAGGAGAGAGCTACAGTGAGCAATCACATTCCCAAATATGATGCCTGTGGAGAAATGCCACCACCAACACCATTCCTGTGCCCCCCACTGTTTGGCTCTCAGTGAGTACAAACCTTTCAAAGATGCATTGTTTGTAATTATTTTCTGAATTTCTCCTCCTTAACCTTGAGGATAAATTCCTGTAAGTCCAGGAGCTCCATCAAGCAAGTGAAACCCTCTTGGGGTAAGCCCCATCCTCACCCCATAGCTCCTTGGTGCCTCAGTGTGGGGTACATCTATACCATGAGATGGATGGCTCCTGTGGCCACTAATAAAATCAGAATGGACACTGCTGTGCACCTCATAGTCCTTTTATAAAAATGGAGAAATACCCCCTCTTCTTTCTGCTCCTGCATCCTCTGCCATCTTCCTCTTTCTCTCTCTCTTCTCCATTAACCATATTTCATCCATCCCTTCCTTCAGCTTCACCACTGCCAAGCCCAAAAGTGGACAAACCTTTACTTTTCTCTCACACACCTGGCATAATCACAGGGTGTTCATCCCACCTGTTTACCCCATGTTGTAACGTTCCACTTGAGACCTTCAACACTAATATCTTTTAAGATCTATTTGACTCCTTCTTAAAACTGAGCAAACCCTTTCTTTGCAAAAATGCCATAATTAAGTCAAATTGTGTAATTGCTTTTCATCATCCCATCAGAGCAGGTAGGGTACCTACATGTTCCTGTTCTCAAAACTTCAGATTTGGGAATTTCCAACTAAAAAATATCTCCCCTCACCCTTCCATCCCTTCTTCCCCCAAACCCCCACCACAAAAAAAGGGACAAACAAAACCAACCAACTAAAAAAAAATTAAACCCACTCAACCATTAGAAAAAACAAACAACCCTCAGACATCATCAGCTTGGAGCCTTTTATCTGAGTCCAAACAGATCTGTTTTCACAAGAGAATTCATGGTTGTCTTCTCGTTGGGTTTGCATTATAACCTTTTTTGGAAACACCTTGCTGCCTGGAACAATGCACCACTAGGGAGCACAAACACCCATCCTGGGAGTATTCAACAACTATTTGCCAAGAAGACCTAATGGTCCAAATATTCTCCCTGAACGCAAAACTATCCTGACCAAAACTGCTCAGCTGTGACTTCCTGAAAGGTGTTGAAAAATCTGGCAGGGTGAGGAAAAGCCCATGAAATTTCCTTGGGTAATTGGGCCAGCAATGCAAAAGGCTGCTGAAATTTCTCAGTTTCATCCAGGTGGAGATTCAAGCTCTCAAAAGAGAAACAAAAAAATCTGCATCTCCCCTGATACCGTGATGTGAGACAACGAGTTAGCAAAACTTCAGGTGCTGTAAATTTTGATTTCCTGACAGCCACTTTAGCAAAGCTTCCCACCTAGAGATGGGAAAATTAATTATGCTTGCACAGTTTCTTTGTTTGAACTGAAAAAAAGCTCCCGGGGAAGTTTTGGGTGATTATGGATCCAGAGGAGGCTGCAGTTGAAATATTCATGCTCTGGAGGGTTCCAGGCACAGTGTGAATCTGCAAATCCCATGCTTGGAAAGGGGTGTCTTCATCGTTTAAGGACAGGGCGCAGGCTTTTTCTGCCTCCATCCCTCTTTGCCTGGATGCTGACAGAGATGTGCCAGCTATTCCCAACCATCCCTGATGCACCCTCTGCCTCCTTCCTTAACAGCGGGTTTTGCGCCGTGTGAAAGAAATGCTGCAAAGCGGCGAGGATGCAGCGATCACAGGGGACAAGAGGAATGTATTTCCAGCGGGGTCTCTGTGGAAGGAGGGGGAAAAACAAATAGAAGGGGTTTCTTGGCTCCGGCGGCCGCTGGCAGCGGCGGAGCGCGGCGGGATGGTTCTCCGTGCCTGCAGTGCCATCTCCCGGCAGGGCCCGCTCGGGGACCGCGGGAGGATGCTCGGCGCTCTCGGACCGGCCGCGGGGGCTCTGGAGGGTGGGCACATGTTTTGGAAGGGCAGTGCTCAGTCTGGGATGCTTACCCCCAGCCTGCCGGCGGCTGGGCTGAGCGCCGAGGGTCTGATCTTGCAGGGGAAAGAGATAACACGGAGGTCTTATCTTTTCCCCTGCCTTAATATAGGTGATACCTTGTGGGGGGGGTATCTAAATGAGATAGGTGTTCTCTGACAAATAGGATGATATATACCCTTGCTAAACCTGACGTCTGGATAGAAGGGGAAGAGTGGTGCTGGACATTACAGCATGGTATAAATGAAAACATGCCTGAGAAGCTGTCCCAGTGCCCATATTTTGTCCCTACATCCTTCCTCTGGTTTTTGTCTGTTCCTGCAGTGGGGTGGGGAGGCAAGGGTTCATCCTGCCGTGTCTTCAAATTATCAGGCAGTGGGTCCTGGGCTCCTCAGGCACGTCTGGCAGAGCAGCAGTGATATGGAGGAGAAGAACAGTTGAGAAGGACCTGTTTCCACACCTTCAAGTGGCTCCTGCTCTGTGAGATGTTTTGAACAGCAGTTTTGCTTCTGGGGGGGTGTGCTTGGGCTTAGGAGTGTGAGGGCTCACATCTGAGATCTGCAGAGGCTGGTGAAGCAGGGGTGTATTCAGGGCAGGACAGAAACGGGGGTAGCAGACATCCCAACCAGCTGGTGAGGTGAGTGTTCCCCCAAGCATGTGCAGCCCATCAGATAAAGCCTGCAGAGGCAAGAGGAGAGATGAGTGAACAGAGAAGCAACCAAATTACCCCGCGGGGCTGGGATAGCCCAGATTTCAGTGTGCTGGATCCCAGCTTGCTCCCATCAGTGATCCCACTCAGCTCTGGCTGTGCCCAGGTCAGCTGTGTCCTATATATGCTTCTCGTGGGCTGGATTCTTCCCACAGGCTCCTCTGAGCTGGCCAGAGAGCAAATCCCAGTTCGGGAGTTCATCTTTCTCTGCCTCTCAGCACCTCCCAAGCATCTGGATTGTCAGGGCCTGAGGAAAATGTCCCCCTCCAGCAGCCATTTCAAGCCCATGCTAGGAAAGTGCTGTAATGCTGGTACACGGGGTGTAATAGCTCCTGCCACATCACTCACTGCTGTAACCAGTGATAAATAACTGCAGTGACCCCGCTGTAGATCACAGCTGTACTTAGAGACCTCTCTGTGGAGGTCAGGGTGCTGGATGAGGCATGCTGGGTACTAATGGCTGTCCCCACCGTGCTAATTGAAGTAGGAATGGAAACAAAAGCACACCATCTCTTATTTTCAGACAATGGGCTCAGAGGAAAGTGGTGACAACATTTTGTCAAGCAGTGCAGATGCTTTTCGATTCCTTCCCCTTCTCTTGTGACTCAGTGTTTTGGCTTTTCCTCCTGGTATATCCTTCATGCTCTGGGATCCCTGTGCCCAGAAGTGGGCACAGAAGCAGGTCCTCACTATCTTGGGGTAAGCACAAGACACCCTTTTATTCAAAGAATTGATAAATCAGCTTAACCTGCACTTATGAACTGAAGAGTGTGAGATGCTCTCCATTCTCTTGATCTTTCTGTCAATACACAATGTTTTGCTAAAAGAGGTACGAAAGTCCTGTGCTTGATGCAGGCTAGCAGGAGAGACCAGATTCATACCAAGGAAGAAGTCAGACCAAATGATCAAAATGGTCCTCACTGTCCTTAAAGTTTATGAATGCAGTTTAACGTCTTGGGAGCTCTACTTGAGTCAGCTGGTTTAAGGAAAAAAAAAAACAAAAACCAAAAAAAACCACCACAAACCAAACAAAAAAACTCAAATCTTTTGAATTTTGATTGCTTTCCCATTCAGCTAAATTCCAATTCAATTTCTTCTGGACAAGGTTATAATCTTGCTTCTGCCAGCCAAGCGCTTTAATCTCTACCATTGTCTTCTGTTGCCAGGAGCAGGCAGGAGTTGTGGGGTGAGGGGCTGTTTGGCACCACATTCACAATCATGGTCAATACCTTGTATCTCAAGCATCCTTAAAACTAAAAGCAGGGAGGGAAGGAACTGCCAGGGATAGATTAGTGTTGGCTGCTGACAAAGAATCAGCCAGGCAAGAAAAAGAACTGGGAAAAGGAGCAAGATGAGATGTGAATGCACTTAGCAGCAGGGGAACAATATTTCTTGTACCAGCAATGAATACAGTAACAGGGAGACATGTAAGCATCTTGATTTTTTTAAAGTATGCTCCTGCTGCCACTGCATCAGCATGTACTTACAGATAAAGGGTGTTTAAGAGGAGTATGAGAAACAGGAGCACAGTTCCCCAAGTAATTTAATTTCTTCCACAGAGAACTGCAACAGGCAATGGAAGCAACGGGCATAAACGAAGGAAGGATCTTGCAAGGGATGTAGTGTGCACCAAAATCTTGGCCTTCACTTAGAGACCGTTGTGAAGGAAGGAAGGAAGGAAGGAAGGAATGAATGAATGAATGAATGAATGAATGAATGAATGAATGAATGAATGAATGAATGAATGAATGAATGAGTGAATGAATGAAGAGCCTGTGATAGTTTCCTCATGGACCAGAGCTTTCTCCTCTTGCAAAGGCTGCTGAGGGTACCTGCCAGCCTTGGGCTTGCAGAGCAGAGGTAAGGCAGGAATGGAATGGATGGAAAGACACAGCGAAATGATCAGATGGGATCTGGAGGCAGCTGCACCTGTGTCAAGCTGTAGGAAATTTGAGTTAATTAGAGAAGAAGGAGTTGGCACTTTCTGGAAAACTTCAGTGCTTGGAGTCTTGGACATGCTGATGCTCCATGGAGTGGTCCTGGGGGACATTTCAGCAGCACAGCTCTTGTGTTCTGTACCTTGTCTCTGTCATATATACTCAGGGCCATTCTGTGTCTACACCTGGGGGAGGTCCTGATTTCACAGTGACCCCTGCAAGCCCTGCTGCAGCATTACCAGCCTGCTTTGGATGCAGGACAGGGACCACATTTCCCATGACATGGACAAGGCAGTTCTCCATGCCAGGCAAAGTGCAGGGCAGGCAGAGGATGTGGGAAGTGATACATTAAATCCCTACTTATTGTCTATCCACCACCCAGACAACATGGGTGGGAAGAGCACAAATGTCACAAGCATTAAAGGTTTCTCTGCTGGAAAAGCCTTCCTCTGCTCGAGCTCCTCTCAGCAAGAAGCAACTCTCAATAAAACTCTTTCAGCAGAGTTGATGGCAGACTGAAGCGAAGCAGCAAACACAACCCCAGCAGGAGACCGTTTAGGTTATTATTTTAATTAATTGCACATGTAGTTAAACTGAAAGAAAAATAGAGACGTGACACCCAATTATTCAAATCCGTTTCTGCCAGTCACACACCACTGCTGCTACCAAGTCCCAGCACAAAGCTCTGCCCTCTGCTATCTCCAGAAATGCCAGATATTTGCATCTCAAGGTTGGTAAGCTATTGTCATGCAAGTTTTCTTGCTGTGCAAAAGGGATGAGGAATTGTAAATCTACCAGTGTGGTCCCATAGAGAATTGCATTTCCTAGAGCCGGTGAATCATTCCTTCCCGTGGCAGTTTCCCCCTAAAATGTCTCGTTCCTCACCATGCAGCACAGACTACTCCAAACTTCCCTGTTATTGAGGAAGACACTGGAAGATGCAGCTCCGAAGGCAGGAGAAGGATCCATCCAGTGAGAGCAACAGGCATTGGGCTCCTGAAGGGAAACACCCTCAAAAGTAATGTCCATCTCCAAGGAGATGCTAGCCCAGCTCCAATCACTTGGAACTAGTTCAGGAAGTTAAAGCAGAGTGCTTCAGGCTAGGAAAACTTTCAGTTTTCTTCTGTAGTGACCAAAAGTATGAAAATGAGACTATCAGGCTTTTCAGGACTGGGACTTTTGAATATGATTCCCCCTTGGGAGCAGGCATGGCTGGTACTTGCAGCTGCCAATTCCTGTTCTCCCACCATGAGGGCAGACATGCCTGTTGCTGTCTGCAATGCCAGGCACAAATCCCTCTTCAGCCCTAAGAAGCAGCCTGTGATCCTCAAATGGGCTCTCAGTGTGTAGAAATAGGGTGGTTTCCTGATTTCCTGACCCACACTTCCCCCAAAGCAAAGGCTCAGTGTGATCCCTCATGATGTCTTTGCTGGAGAAATATCAGAGATTTCAGTAGAAAGGAAAACTCCCATCTCCAGTCACCTCTGACACATCTGTGAAGCCCAGCAAGGCCATCTAGGAGGGTGATCATCCCGGCCCAGTTCAGCTCAGCATCTTCTCGGCAACCCCTGTGCCATGATCCCTGATATTCAGTGGGGATGAGAGCTGCACCAGCAGAATTGGGCAGACCTGGTTCCCAGGGCACCATGTTGCCTCAACAGGGAATGTGAGTGAGTAATTTACCTGATTTTATTCTCTTTTCAAAAATCAAACTGGGGCAATGTGGTGATCCACCTGTACTTCTGCACCATTGGCTCAGTGGGACAGAGGCCAGGCTCTCTCCTATGCTTGTGTATCAGCTACTTCTTCAGTCCCCCAGTCTAGCTGATTAACAAGTCCAATTAGACTTTGAGCCACGCTTCCCCATTTGCATTTCCCTTTGAAGTTTGCTCTTTCTATTTGAGACCTGGAAAAGGTTTGATGTTTCCCAAGAAAAGCTGGGGGTTTTTCCCAAATAAGTCAGTTAGTTTGATTGAAGATGTTAAATTTCCCTGGTCCTGCCTAGATGCTTGAATTGTCACACCACCCTATTCATAAGTATGCAGGCAATTTTCTTGTTGCTTTGTTTTGAAAGGTGTCCCTGCCCATGGTAGGGTGGTTGGAACTCTATGATCTTCAAGGTCCTTTCATCCCAAACCACTCTGTGATTCTATTCACAGTTATTTCCTCTGCCTCCACCGCTGTCTCACCCCATGGTTTCACTGTAAGCCCTTCAGAGCAGATGCTCTCCCCAGGCTGTGCTGTGCAGAGATGGGAGAATAATTTTAACCACTCCTGCTTTAGAAATGGATGGAGTTAATCTAACATCATCCACCTTCTCCAGCAAGGGCAGCTGCAGCAGTGCAGACTAGGGGTCTCCTTCAGTCTTTCGGGGCACCTTCTTAGCTGCCAGGTCTGCCCAGGCACACTGGGAGGGAGAGCTGATGGAGAGGCACAGCTCCTGTCTGCACACTGTGGACACCAGCCTGTGGGCTGAGCAGCTTCTTGCCCAGCACAGTTTGCACCAGCAAGAATGAGGCTGTTGCAGGCTGGGGTCACGCCTGCTCCAGGGGGGCCCTGGCAGCTGCTGTACAGGTAACACATCATCAAAGCATCATTTCGCAGCAAGCAGCTTCTAGGAGAGGCTTTGATCACAGCCAGTTTGTTCTGAGGCCCCACAGCCCTCCTTTACTGTTACAGAGACATTTTTAAAGATTGCAAGGATTTGTTTTTCAATCAGTGCCATCCTGGAGCGGTGCTAACACCTCTCCTTCCCAGAGAGCTGGGATTCAGGTCCTTCCCCATCCCATTTCAACTTTGTAGGGACATTTTCCCCTGCCCTGGATTTAACCTGCCAATCTGGTGACTTTCTCTAGGGAGAAAAACAGCCTAAGGACAGAACATCTCCTGCAGCCTTCACTGGAGTGATTATCATTAAAAAATGTACCTCCCCAAACCATCCTGTAGCTATAGTCATAGGTAACCCTGCTTTTCTCAATGCCTTAATGAATTAAAAAAGACATCTAGAAACTCTTGTAGCCCTCATAGACTGTCTGTGTCGCCAGTAGGGTGTTGGACAGAAGGGAGAGGTTTTTGGAAGCTGAAGGGCTTCTTGTTGCATTGAGGCAGCTCTTGAAGTCTGCAGCTGCCCCACAGCAGCCAGGCTTTGGCTCCACACTGCAGCAAGGACCTCCCTCAAGGAATCATGCCCCCCAGACTCACCAAGCTGTAGAGACAAGTGCAGTACCAGCCTGGGATGCTCAGGCTTGTGCACCTCCTAAGCCTTAGGCAGGTCTGCAGCAGTTAGTGTGCAATGTGAATACAAAGTCAGCCGTGTTTTCAAAAGATGCTTTTTTCCTTCTTAGAGTGCTAGGAGTAGTGCTTAGGTCTGGAAACTTCAGAAGTCACTCCATATCTGCTTTCTTTTTAGCTTGTGATTTTTTTTGAGAACAAAACAGCCCTCTTCTGTCTCCTGTTGAGGTCTCACATGTACCAGGGATATTTCCAGACCCCTGGACATCACTATGGGGCAGCCCATTGCTGAGGTAAGGTTGAGCAGTGACTTCCAGCCCAGGCTTACCTGCCTTCCTCATCTTCCTCAGCACCCAGAACACACTTTAGTACATGTATTGAAGCAGCATTTCTGCTTGTGAGGGCTTGGAAAAGTTTGCTTGCATCATTGCTCAAATGAACAACAGTACCAAAAGAAAAGAAAAAAAACCCAACAAACAAACCCAGCTTTAATTTCAGACTTACTACAGAGGAAAGAAAAAAAAAAAAGCTCTTCAGCTCTTCTAGGTCTGGCCAATTTTCTCCTGCCTTTTCCAGAAAGTAGGTGACTGGTATCAAGGAGCGCAGCAAAACAGGTAAAATTCCAGCCCGTGCCACAAGGAAGCTCTTTCAAAATCTGAGCAGGGAGCAGTGGAAGGAGCCCTTTCCTCACAGAGGAGATGGTCCTGATGGAAAGATGGCCCTGAGGAAGGGCAGGCTTGGCTTGGGATGATGCCTGCGGACTCAGATTTGTTTGCAACAGGAAGATTTTCCAAAACAAAAGAAGGAGCTGTTTTAATAGAATCCAAACCTTTTGCCAGAAAGGTATCATTTTGGTAACATATTTAGGGGAAACCATTCAAGTTAATGGTTTAGATTTATATTTTATATTCTATTGCGATTTGCTCACAGTATGTTATGTAATATATATCACACACCCAATTTGCATGCTGAATTCTAATATAACAAAAATGCTGAGAAAGTGTCGCTTCAATTTTCCAGAACAGCCCTGAGGAATGTTTGCTTGACCAGAAATTTACATTTTTCATTCCCGTTTGGAACAACAACAACAAAGAGGTCGATATTTCCCATGAAACAGGACTCTGGGGCTCCGACCTGCTCTCCTAGACAGTCTGGGGAGAGCAACTTTAAAGGCAGAGCATGCGAAATACTTTTGATGCTTTCTGTTCTCTGTCCCGTCCTGCACTGTAACAACCGATGTCTTCAAACGAAATAGCTCCTCAAAGTTGCAGGAAGAGCAAAAACCCTGAACCAGACCCGCCGTGCCCCAAAACCATTCCTCTTCAGAGAGCACTCCCTCTGGGCAAATGAACTTCAAATAATTCCTCCCTCTCTCCCCCTCCAAAGAAGCCCTAATGACACCTTGTCCGTGAACTTAATGTGTTTTAAACTATCTCCATGCCTGGCCACATACTTGGAATGTCCCCTAAGGACTGCTAAAAAGTCACAAGCAGGAAAAAAAAAAAAAA
>VZTJ01005909.1:899521-925005 GCA_013397795.1 Orthonyx spaldingii
AAAGGAAAAAAAAAGACAAAAGCTTCAGTCTGGGTCCCTGGGCTCCCACCCCCATGGAGGGAAGGGTTTGCCTGTGCTTAGCATTACCTTTTGGACAACCAGACGAAGCTCCTGGTAGGTGGAGCTGGGCATGAAAGCAGCTCTGTGACATCAGGCTGTGTTTGAACTTTTCACCATTTTCTTCCCCCCTCCCCTCCACCACCATCTTTTTCTATTTGGTTTCAAAAAGCCCTTCAGGAAATGATTTAGGAGCAGAGAGCATGGTCAGCTAATGGGCTGCAGCTGAGGCAATGTGGGGTTATGCTCCTGTCCCGTCCCTGCGACAGCTCTGAGTGCACAGGGACTCTGCCCCTGCCCAGGCACGTGCCCTGCATGCCTGGCACATCCCAGATCCTTGGACAGGCAGACCTGGAAAGCCCTCAGAAAATAATCAAAACCCCCAGACCCTCCACAGCAGCTGCTCTCCACGTGAGCTGTTGACAAATAGGGACTAAATAACTTGTGCTCTTCCCCCTCCAGCACTTGCCATGTGTCCCTGTGTACATCGCCTTGCTCAGTGCACTCCCGAGTGCCTCTGCAATAACAAACTATCACTTGCTGCCCAAAATGCTGTATGCTTCCTGCATCCCCAAGCTCTAGGCAGAGCTGTGGGTTGATAACAGGGAGATTTTGGGGCTGGGACTATTTACAACTTCCCCTCCGTGGGTTGTCCTCTCCCAGAAAAGCAAGCCAGGCTTGAAACACGAGCAGCACGACAGCAGCCTCTGCCAAGTGCCATCTGTCTGGGAAGTGCAAAGGCTTTCACAGTCACAGATTGCCCTGAGTTTCTTCCTGCCCCTCCACAACTCATGCCTGGAATTATTATCCTAATCTTCCCACTGATTTTTAGAGAGGCAAACTCCATTTTGTGTCCGGGTGGTGCAGGTCTCTCTTTTGGCTTTTGTGGGGGATAGTGGTTGAGATACTCCCTCCCAAGACAGCACATCTCTTTTCCAGACCCCCACCCTCCCTGCCTGTTAGTTGCCAAGATCACTGTGGCACAGGTGGTGGGCAGGACACAGGGCAGAGCTGTGTTGCTGCTGGGAGGGCAAGAGGATAGGAGATAACTGAACAGGTCCCCTTGCTTCCCACCATGCTTGGTAGATGAAGGTGACTGCTCCCAGGAAGAGAACATCTGCCTGAGATTTCTGAAGTGCTACTTGGGTGACAGTGCACATACAGACACCTAAATACATAAGAAAACCAGTTGTACCTCGCAGATTACTCCTAGAAATTATTTGGTTTGAGTCTACCTAATAAATAAAGGAAGGTAAAGCTATTCCTGGCCATTGAAGAAATAAATCCTGGCACTTCCCACCTGGATCTCCCTAGCTTTAAGTTTGCCTTGGGTGGAGAGGTTGGGTGACTGCCCTTAATCTTGGCAGCAGCCAGAAATGATGAGCCTGCTCTGAAAGGCTGGTGTCACCAACATGGATAAAACTGGAAGTGAGTGATCCATGGGGTAAAGGACAGCCTGGACAATGCAGAAACTTTGGCCAGCGTCCTACAGCACTCAGCACTGTTACAGAGCATCCCAAACCTCCCTGTTGGCTCTGTCCCCTTGGGCTTTCCATATTTACTGCAGACACAGCCCGCCAGACAAGGATTTCAGCTTCATTCACAATCTTTCAAGTTTCCAATTAATAACTGCAAAATTCTCAGGATTAACACAGGCAACCACACAAGCCCTTGAGTAATTTTGTCACTGGTTAAAAAAAAGAACCCCAAACTAAAAATCTAGAAAATATTCATGAGAGAAACTGAAAACAATTCTGTTGCCCTTTAGAAAAGCCTTGCCATTTCCCAGCTAGCTCATCCCAGATGCTGCAGGACTCAAACTGATCCGCAGAACAGCTCTGGGGCTGTCCCTGGAGCAGGTAACCCTCCACCCCCAAAGCGTGGGGCTTCCGCCAGCAGGCAGCAAGGGCTATTGGGCAGGGGAGAGGAGGGCAAGAGCACGTTCATATGTGGGGAAATGAATGATGCTTAGGCAAGTGTTTGGCTTCTGTTTCCTGTTTTCCAGAGCTCTGGAGGCTGGAGGCTGTACATGGTACGTCTGAAACAGGGACACTGCTGGATGGTGGCCAAGGACCAGGCTCTGGGGTGTCCATGGAGTGGGGAGATGGAGGGACAGACCAGAAGGGAGCACCGTGGGGCTGAATTGGGGTTATCTGGGCTGTGACCACCCAGGTTGGGCACACACCACCTGCATGCCTGTCCCTTTTTTGGTGTCGGCTGCTTGGTCTCTGCCTTCCATGGTTCTTTTTCACAAATTAAATTAACATCGCCTCCCACTGACTTGCCATGGGCAACATTTTTTTTATTTTCTTCCAATATGCCAGCAGGGAAGACTTCTTGAAGTTGCCCAGTTTTCTTACCCTGGCCTGTTCTCCACCCAGCCCCGTCGTAATTAACAAATCGTTGCTATTAATGCATTTGACAGCATCAGTGGGTTGAGGGGTAGAGGCAGCACTGGAATCAGACCTTATGCCTGCTCAGCTGTCTCTCCTTTTTGGAGAAAGAAGCCAGGTCTCAATGTGGAGGGGTAGGACTGCCACCCGTACCCTCCTGCACACCCACTCCCTCCCCATGCTCAGCTCCTTGGCAGGAGCTCACAGAGCTCCTCCAGGCTGCACAGGCAGCAATAGGGAAAAAAAAAAAAGAAAGTTGGGCTGGTTTTATTTTTTTTATATAATTTTAAAATTATGCTTTTAATTTTTTTTCAAACTAAAAATACCCTCTTGTTTTAAAGTTTCCAAGCACGATGCCCTGAAGAAGCAAGAATGACAGATGCTGCCGAGTACAGATGTTTTGCTTTCCTTTTTTTAATTTTAATTAGTAATATTTTCCACACCAAAACTCACAGATGGCTATTCGTGTCGCTGCAACTGGATCAGGTCAGGACCAGAATGACCTGCTGGGGACATGGCCTAACCACCCTGCATAACGGTGGTTATATTTAGGTAGGACTTTGCCTCTGCCTTATTAACCTATTAGTTGCCATTGCCTCTCTGGGCACAACTGAGCTGCCCTTATCCTCATCCCCAAGGCATCCTGCTTCCTTTCACTGCAGGTCGTCTGGACAGCCATCTCCCCCAACACTTCAGCAATCAAATGCCTGAGCTCACCCCACCATATGGCTCTTCCCACAGCCCTGCCTCCACCCTCCCATGCACTTCCATCCATGCTGTCGGGGGAGGGTTTCGAGGATGCATAATTTTAAACCAGTCCATTTGTCTTTGGGTGTCACGTGTGGAGTTGTGCTTGTCTAAGACAACATTTCAACGCATGGCAAGGGTGCAGAGATGGGCTCTGGGTAACAGTGGGTGAGATGTTACCACAAGGGTGACTGGGTACAGCACTGGTGAGGGGAAATTACCCCCTCTTTCTTCCCTGGGCTCCTATGTCTGCCCTGCAGAGCAGAGGTGACTTCTCAACCTGTCTCTTGCTTCCCTGTGGGACTTTTTGCTCCAACAAGCCCTGATGGAGAGCCACCTTCCTACGGGGAGCATCACAATCCCTGTGTCACTGCCTCCCAGAATGCTCACACATGTGCACTGACCTGTGCAGAAGGCTCGCTGCTTCCCAAGGAGGGAAAAAACACAGGAGCAACATCAACTGATTTCCAGCTCTGTCCTGCTGGGAAGGTCTGTGCAGGCAGACTGGAGCAGTGATGGGTGAAACGCAGCTGTGGGGAATGCAGGCATGGCAGGAAGAGAGGGCAGGCTCTGCAGCATGTACTTTATGTGTATTATACAGCAGGTGTTTGTCAGGAGTCATTCACACTGCTCCATCAGCCTATGGAAGAAAGCCTGTGTTAAAAGGCTTCCTTAGGTTTTCCTTTGCTCTGAACAAAGCGTTGCTACAGAGTAAAAAATCATGGAGGAGCAGACACCTGTGTGTGAAATATCAACTTAGTGAACTGTAGTGATGAAAATTGCAAAGCAAGAGGCAGAAATTATTGGGAACTATCTGCCATGCCTGGCACATGTTATGGTGTGGAACAGAGCCACTAAACCTTTGCCTGGGGCAGAGGCTGTGCCTCTGTTCCTTGTCTTTCATGGAGATGAAGGTGGAAAAGGATTCTGGAAAAGAGGAACAGGAGGATGGTTTCCAGGTAGGGAGCAGTTACCCAGGCTGGGGCTTTTCGGCAGCAGAAAGGGTGACTGGAGGAGGGATGAAGCAGCATGGGATGAATTACCTGGGGATGTGAAGTTTACCTCAACAGAGCACCCCATCTGCACTGCTTGTGGAACCATGGGCAGGTCTCTGCAGTGGAACAGACCCTAATTCCCCAGCACAGGTCATCTCTGCTCTGGCAGCTCATATGCATCTGGGGACTCACCTTCTCCTGTATCTCTGATGGAGATGTCAAGGACCATAAGCAACTGAGCACAGCCCAGAAACCAACCTCAGAGAGGGAATTGTCAGAAGCAGGGAAAGGCTCACTTGAGGCTGGAATAGAAACAAGGAAAAGAATTTGCTCATGGGGATGCTGAATAGCACAGCCTGAAAGAGCCCAGGGCTTCTGCAGCTCAGGAACAATATATGCCTAATGAATGTTAACAAATCAGCTCTAATTGCAGAGTTGTGAATCTTCCTGTCTAAGGTGTGACATGCATTACAAGACATCAAAGCAGAGGACAGAAGATAACCCAGTTTCTTGGTTCTGGGCAGGTATGTTAGCCCCTAGTCCTCTCCTAGAGCTGCTTGCTGATTAACAAGACTCATTTATCTTCTAAAGAGGCTGGTGAGAAGTCAAAACAAGCACAGTCATCAGCCATGGCCCCACAGGCACACAAGGGCTGGGGCTGTACCAGCCACTTGGGGAGCCTTGAGCTGCCAGGGCTGGACTAACTGGGGGCTTGAAAAACAAGAAGAAGGGGCAACAGGAAAGCCACACTAAAAAAACCTCAACAGGCAGCCAGACTGGGAAGGACTCTGTCATGGCATCTACAGGAGCATCCAGCTCTCCTGTGTGGATATCCCAAGATAACTCCAGGGATATCTCAGGGAGAGACAACTTGCAGGACAGCGTGCCAGGTGGCTGTATTGGGGTAAACCTATGCTAGCAGCAGCCCTGCTTCATGTCAGTAAATGGAGCAGAAATCCTCTGCCTTCCCCAAGCCACGGAGTTTCGTGTAATAGACCCCAAGTGCTCCAAAGCCCAGCCAGGTTTATGTTGCAGGGATATGGCTGTCTGCTTTTTATTGTGTTTTGCTGTGCTATCCTATTATACTGCACAATAAAACACCAGTTTCCTCCACTCATTAGCCATTTGCTTGTGCTTGAAGTGCACTGAGCATTCTCACGTGCCTGTGAAGGGAGGTGTAATCTGCTCCTTGGGAGTCCCTCATTTCCCTGCAGACCCACTACCTGCATCAGAACTGTGCCCACAGCCTCTGTGTGTGCATGTGTGTGTGCCTAGCTGCGTGTATGGCCACAGCAGCATAAACATAAACACTGCTCTGGAAGTTACATTCCTCAGGTCAACTGGCAAAAGCTGGGGAAAAGGAAATTCATGGTTATCCGTGTTAACTTTAATTTATCCCCTTTGTGCATCTATGTCTCAGATTAAATGAGATATAGGGACCTATGAAAAATGGTAAGTTTGAGTATCAGTACAGACAGCACAGGTGGAAGGAGGCAGAAATGAGGTACTCCTTCAATAGCAAACATGGTGGTTTTTTATTTCATTGCCATAGATACAGCTTTTTCCTTATAGATTTTGGGTTTACTTGGTTGATTTTTTGCTTTCAGAACTTTTATGTTGCCTCTTAAATAAAAATAAGGTTATACCATAGGTGCAGCATTCCAGCAGATGCCCCTTGGGTGTTGGGAGGTAAACAGAGTTAATATGGGATTTGGGCAGTGGATGGCAAATCCAGGCAGGGTTTGTACAGAGAGGGGCTGTGGTAGTGGAGAGATAGAGCATCCATTTCCCCTTACTTTTCTACAGTAATGTGTGTGTAGAGAGAAGAACAGAACCATCTTGGTGCAGGAGGTGACTAAGGCAGCAGGAGCTACCATAACCCTGCCCAAGACCAGGCCAGTCTTGGCCTTTGCTGCATGAACTGTGATTCAGAGGATGGAACAGCCTTGTGAGCTTGCAAGCCTCTCCTGCCACCTCAGCACATGAAGCAGCAGCAGCCTGTGGCCCCCTGGTGCAAACTGCAGCTACCCCTGCAAGCCTGTTCTGAAGCTCTGCAAAACCTCCCAGCTTCCAAGAGACCTGCCACCAGCAAGGACCGATAGTTCCCTCTGCTGGGAGGACTGTGAAGAAGTGTCTTTGAGCTCCTTTTCCCATCTGAGGAAGATACAAAAATCAGATGTCCCATTCCTGGAGCACCCTCACCACAAGCATCTCCAAGAAAATCCTTCCTTGGGCATTACTGCCGTCTCTCCTTGTTATCCTGGTAACTGTAGAGAAGAAAAGACAATCCACAGTTCACATTTAATGATTTTATTTGGTGGTGTTAATTTTTAATGCCCTTCCCTGTGGTGGAAATGGGCTGTTTCCAGGGAATTTCAGCTTGGGTTTTTTTCAGTTTCTGGAGCAGAGTCTTTGCTGTCATAGTTGCGGAGAAAAGCCGGGTGATGCATTCCTAATATAGCAAAGAGCAAATGCTTCCCGTTTTTTAGATCTTGCAATTCTTTTTTAAGCTGATCTGCAAAATCTGATAACTAAGGAGTTTTAAAAGTTGGATGATATTAACAACCAAACAGAGCATCCGGCAGCTACTCTCCTTTATTTCTGGCTCTCAACAGGTAATTCTCCATTAGTCTGAGGCATGTGGTTATGTTTCTCAGTCAGATAAAATAGTCTTTTCTGAGTCCTGTCAGCCTGAAATCCCATTAGTTTTATCTGGATGGATTGGTAAGAACAGAGGGGATGTTCCTCTTTCCTTGATCCAATAAATGAGGGACCGAATTAAGAGCAGTGGGTGGAAGAAGAAGAAGAAAGGGTGTGCTGAGGAAGCAGAGGCTTTGTGTCTTCCAGGAGAGACAGCAGCGGAGCTGAGGAATGTGTCTTCAGACATCCTTAAAAACCAGGTCAGGAACCAGCAGATACATTAGTATTTTAACAGCCTAAATCAAGCCCTGCCCCACCTTGCCCTGTCTGATTGGGGGTGCAGGAGCCCTGTTCTGAATTAGTTTATTGCTTACACTGTGACTAGAATCAGTTATGGTAGTTGCAGTGAGTAGCCTGTAGCTCTGCCAGCTCTGTGTGGCTCTTGCAAACGCAAAGTGATGCACCTGGGAAGAAAAAAACCAAAGAATCTCACACAGCTGTATCCATCAGACAACAAGCTATTACCCTCCTGAAAGTGGGTTTGGTGTGGAGAGCTTTATAGAAGTCTCAGCCTCCTGTTCATTAGCAGCCAAAGATGCAAACAGAAAGTTGTGCCTTACTGGGGGACGAATGGAGAAGGCACCCACGTGACCACACAGACCACAGTGAAGCTGCATCGTGGATGCGGCCTTGACCTCTGTGTCAGACAAGAAACAGAGCTAGAAACAGCAAGGGAAAGGAAAGGTGACAGGTCTGATCAGAGGCACACAACAGCTCTGGACACAAAGTGACTAAATCACTTAGGATTCTGCAGCTCAGACAAAAAGCTGAATGGAGATGTTGGGAGTAACCTGACAGGTTAAAAGAAGGTGGCAAATGAAGTATTCCTTTTTGCTGTTTCTTGCAACACAAGGGTGAGGAAGCATCCAGGAAATTCACCAGGCAATGGTCTTAAAATGAACACAAAAGGATGCCTTCCTGCCACCCACCTTCACACCACCCCCCACCCCCCCAGTTTGTGTTCAAATTGTGGAGCTTGTTGCCAGCAGATCTTACAGATGACAGGAGTTTCATCTGTTTCCAAAAGCGACTGAGCAACATGAGTAAAAGAAAAAAAAAATCCCATCAAGAGCTACTAAGGGCAAAGATACCATCTTGAGAGGTGTGGGAGTGGGGAGGCTATGGCCATATGTGCCTTGTCTCTTGTGTTTCTCTCCAAAATTTTCACTAGTAAGAAGTGGCAGAGGGCAGATTTGGGAGGAGGAGGAGGGTGGTTCTGCCCCTTGCTGCCTGTCTTTACCACCTTTGGTATAAATTTGGGATGGGATGGTCTGGGCATGGGCAGACGCAGAGCTAAGCACCCTTTAGATTCCAGGGATGAGAAGAATGCCAGGCAATAAAAGCAGCTCAGGTCCAGCCTTACCCCATCTACATTTCTGTGTGTCTCCTTAACAAGATGTGCCATTGCTTTCAGCTCTCTCTGCAGCCAGGAGAGACAGAGGCACTGTCACAGGCTGGGTGATAGAGATGGCCATAGTGAGGCTCACCAGAAGTCCCGGACAGCAGCCAGGAGCATCCACCTCAAACAAACACAGCAGGACAAGCCTGTAGTAGTGCTTCCCCAGCCAATCATCCCTTCTGGCAGCAATCTGCTGCTCTGGGACTTCCCGAGCAGTGAGCAGTTCTCTGTTCACTAACTCCATCGCCAATTTTGTGACTGCAGAAGGCTGCAATGCCTTTAGTCAGAGACAGGCAGATGCCTGGGTGACTGGTGAATCCCTGCTGCGAGTCTCAGCTGATCCAGCTGAAGATCTGACTGGGCATGGAGTCAGAAGCAATGTGTTGTCTCATCTCCCATTGCTCCATGTGAGCATGTCGAGGTCCAGGTGAGCCAGTCCAGGTTACTGCTGGAGTTTCATCCCATGGTGTTGAGGGCAAGGATCAGTGCCCAGTGAGGCTCACAGAGCAACATAAGACCCATACCACAAGCTCAGAGTCATGAAATCACTGCTATCTATGATTTCGGTGGAAAATGGACGCTTAGGAGCTCAGGAGAAAACTCTGTCATGCCAGGCAGCCAGGGAATAGGCAGCTCTTGGCCAGAGGAGTTTTCTGAGTAGGAAGCATCATCCCTTTGCAGTCTGAGAGACAAAAGAAAGACTGTGTTTATGCCAATTCTACACACAGTGCCTGTGTCACAGCCAGAACACAACCCCTCCTGCATGGTCCCAGCCCACACAACAGTATTTGTGCCGAATTCCTGAGACTCTTCATCAGAGACAGCATTTGTATCTAGGTGCATTCAACCTGTTTTTAAACAGTGGTCCAAGCCAAGCCAAACCCCGAGCAGCAAGTCCACCTCACACAGTGTGAAAGGACAAGGCATAATGGTTTTAATGGTCTTAAACTGAAGAAGGGTTGATTTAGATTAGGTATAGGAAAGAAAGTTTTTTCCTATGATAGAACAGGGTTGCAGGTTTCCCAGAGAGGTGGTGGATGCCCCATCCTGTCCAGGTCAGGCTGGACAGGACCCTGAGCAACCTGTTCACTGCTGGGCAGTTGGGCTAGATGGCCTTTAAAAGGTTCTTTCTAACCAAAACTCTTCTACAATTCTGTGATTCTGTGGCTCTGTGATAGTGGAGGACTCTGAAGCTTTACCATCTCAAATCAAACATAGTTGGGCCTTGATAACCCAAGGACACAAACCCTGACTTTCAGCAGTCTTGATTTCTTTGGATGTTTCCTAGAAACCAGGAGCTTTGCATCCTGCTTCCTCAGCCTTCACTGAGCTCACCAGTCAGGCTGGACTTTGCGGGCACAGGACTGTAAGTGCAAACATGGTCTTAGATCAGCTGAAAGAGAAAGAAAGACAGAGGGAGATGTGATCCCACAGCTCTGGAGACCCCAGCAGTGTGCGGGCTGCCCCCTAGCACTCAGGAACACACAGCAGAGCCAGCAGCAATAACTCCAGCTGGAGGGAAAGCAACACCTGTACTTCCTTCTCCCTGGCCACATGCCCTGCAATGACATCTGTGATCAGACTCCCTCTCTTAGACATCCCAAGGTTGGAGCTGAGGAGATAGAGAGCACCCTGGATACCTGTGTTTGTACCAAGCAATGCCTGCCCTGTGAAAGATGATTATGAGGTTGTTCTCAGCTGTGATAACTGCATCACCTCTCTGCTCTCACTTCTGCCTCTCCCATATTTCCAAGAGATAATGATCTCATCTCCTAACTGTTGAAGATCACTCCTTGTCTGCACTTCCCCTCCCTGTTCCCCTCGTCTGTTCATTATGGGATAGAAATGTTATCGACCAACAATCACTAGATGTCAAAAAATCTTATCGCACAATCCAGCTGCCAACATAGCCTAAACGTACTTAGGAAATGTCAGTAAATTACAGCAAAGAGAGAAAGTGAGCAAGGGAGGAAACATTAGGATGAGCAGTGAACTGCAATTAACTGCTCCACATTTGGAATAAGCAGGAAATGTATGGAGGAAAGCAGAGTTAAGGGGTCATTGATCTCTGTAATTGAGGGGAAACTGAGAAATTGATGGTTTAATGGGGTTCAGCTGAAAGGAACGTGTGCTTCGTGGGCCGTACTGGGGCAGGGAGACCACTGCTGTTGGGCATAGAACCTATCCTAGTTAGGTCACAACACTCAAGGTACTCCTCAGCCTTCCTTGGAAGCAACTTTTCTGTGTTGTTCAGCTTGATAGCTCCCTGGAAAGGACTGTTTGTCTCATGTCCATGCCTAGACTGTGTTCTTGCTTTGGCACAGACCTGTGATTGCCTTCTTTCCAAACTGACTGGATAGCTGGGCTTGGGCATTGGATTGCCATTGGGGCAGATTGGGATCCATCATCTCTTAGGATGTGTCCAAGGGCAGACTGCAGAGGAGTTACCCAAGGTTGTTTGGTCTGAGTTTTCCTCCATTTATCCCACAATTTCTTCAGAAAATATAATGTGGAAGGTACTGCACAACCATCCCTGGCCCAGCCTTCCACCACTGCCCTGGGATTCACTGGGTGGCTGTTTGGCAGTCCTGGGGGTAGGGTGCAAATATCTTCGTAAGAGGCTCCAAACACACTCAAGGGTTGCCCTTGCAGACCCAACTGCCTGTCCCAGGAGCACACAAGGGTCCGCCCTGCAAAGCTTTGGCACAGCTGGACCACGGGTGGAAGCCCACAGATTACAGGCTCTGCCTTGCCACATCATAGTCAAGCAATCCAGTGCCTCCCTCCCTCTGAGGCAGGATCAAACATCACTGGAAAAGTCCTGAACTGTCATCTTCTTTATTTCCCATTACCACTGCCTGATTGTTCCCCATACATGTGTCCCCAGTATTTTGACTCACAGGAGCAGGCCTTAGGTGAAGTAAACTGGCACAAAGATCTGGAAGCTATTCAACAGACCCATCCAGCCCCTCTCTCCCTCTCTTTCTCCCTTTCCATCATCTCCATCTCCATCTCTCCTTCAAAACTCTTATTCGTAAATCAAGCTTTCAGTCCCAGGGTTGTTTCCATCCCCCAGTCTCCTAATGCATGCTCCACCTATCCTGGACACTGCTTTTCACCCTATCTCTGCTTTTCATCTCACACTCCCCATCCTCCTGATTTTCCGTGCTGCACGCATCCTCCCTGAGCTGTGAAAGATGCTGCAGTGAACAGAGCAGAGCTGGAATGGAAAACACAAAACACAGCACAAACATGTCTCCATGACCTGTCTGCTCCATGGGAACAGTCTGACCTTGGCTTTAATCCCACAGCAGAGGAGAGATGTTTTAAGGCTCTTTGTACCACTGAGGAAGAAATGCTGACTAGTACAGTTCCCAAGGGCAACCACAGGTTATCCTCTGTGACTTCCTTTTCATGCCATAGACACCAGGTCCCAATCTGGGAACCACAGCCCTAATGTCCTGCAAGTGTGCGTACCACTTACTCCCCCAAGAAGATGTCAAGGTCAGACTGCTCATCGCCTGCCAGATTAAATGGTCACTTGCAAAATTCACAGGCCCTTTGGAGATGTCAGACTCTAGTACCACAGACTCATTGTTGGTCACTGCAGCTCTGCTCAGCTCATGCTTTGCACAGCTGAGGCAGGCACCAAGAGGCACAGACCTGTGTTCCTCCATATGCTCTCTGCCCTGCCTGCAGCTGCTAGCTAGGAGAAGCTGTGCCTCCAACTCTCCCCATGGCTGCAAAACCACAGCCAGGTCCAGGATCCCCTTTACAGCATGCACAATCTAGGTAAGGATAGACCAGGTTAATAATTTTCCTTAAATGGACTAGAGGATGAGCAGAGGTTTGTTCTTTTTCCACAGGGTCATTTCCCCACTCTTTGCAATGAGACATTGCCATTTAAGAAATAGCAGATCACATTTATTTGGCCAGTGAGTGCATCCAACAAAGATGCTCAGGGTTTGGAAAAAGATGCTCACCCTCCTCCAGGAGATGATGACATTTCAGTCTTTCTAATTAAGTTTCTGTCCCAGACCAGCAGAATCTGGAAGATATAAATCTCATTTTCCCCCCCTTGTATTAAATTGAATTTAATGTTTCTGTAAGATAAAGAGCTTATAGCCCTGGATATCTTTGTTCTAACTCCCTATGGACACTGCTAAGGACATAGGGTCTCCTCTGTCATGGCCCCTGGTCCTAGGAGTCTCAGCTGCATCTGCTGATAGCCCAGCTAGCTTACAGTGCAACCACCTTCCACTGGGGAGTCATGGAGAGACTTAGATGTCTCAACAAGTTTCAGACAGTGACCTGCAGCAGAGGAAAGGGAAAACATGATTAGCACCATAGAAACTTGTCCTATTTAGGCAGAATGGTCCTTGTGGCTGCAACACCTGTGTGTTGTGTAGGATTTTACAGAAGTGACAGAAGAAAAGCTGAACCTCTAGAAATCAAAATCAACCTCTCCTGAGATACTCTCTGTCTGTAAGTGACCTGAAATATGGCAAGTATCTAGACACCCAGAGCCTGGACACAAAGCCTGCACACTGTCCTACCACAAGTGAAGGTGAATCTTTGAAAAAACCTATAATAACACTGGTTTTAGAAAATTTCCAACCATCCACTGAAAAACTGCACATGAAACTTCTCGTTGCTTGCAAATGCCATCACCATCCAGTCCCAATTTGCTGACATGTAGATCACCAAGGTCCTGCAAACTTTTGCTGTTTTTTCTCTGTCTGTTCTACTGAGCACAGCTGGAGCTATAGACCTGCCCTTCTTTCCTTGCTGTGTGCCTGTGAGCGTAAAGGAGCCAGAGGTGATCCTGAAGCATGTTTGCCACAGAGCTGCAAGAAACAGTGAGAGAATCCTCTGTGGCATCACCCCAGCAGTGGAAGCTGGCCTTGCTCCCATGGAGACCTGCCCTTAGATTGTTTTTGCCATGCTGCACTGAACATGTGGGGTTTTCAAGTGTAGAGAAGTTGGTCCTGTCTTTTTGCCATGAAGAGAAGAAATATTCAGCACCCCAAATCTGTACAGCTTCATCCTTTCCTTCACTGTATCCTGGGGACTGGTGACTGAGAATCTGCCTGCACCCAGCTTGGGCCTTTTTGTTAACTCTGCCCCACAGAAAGAACAGGCTCTGCCTGTCTTCTCACCCATGCAGAGAAGTTCCCTGACCACAATAGCCTTGGAACCCCAGGAAGCACCTGGTGTGTGAAAGCTGAGCTCAAAACCCTGCTTGGAAACTGCTCCTCTCCTTCTCCAGTGCTGCCTTATCTCCTTGCTCCCTTTGCTTCTGCTGCGACAGTGAAGGACGAGGTCATGGAGCCCTGGGAACCTGCCATCCTCTCCCTGCTCTGCTCTCACCAAGTTTTCCTTGCCCAGTGCAATTACGAAGGTGTCAATGTTCATTTGGCTGGGCCTGCTGTGCAACAAACTCGTGTGGCCCTCAAGGGACTCAAAAGTCAAGACAATTTCAAAAGGAAAGTAGAAGCTTCCACTTGCAATTTTCTCACTCTTTCCTGTCTGCTCCACTGCAATAATGGGAGGGTAGAAGGAGAAGGGACACATGACGTGGCTGAAATATGTCAAACCTAGAAGCTTCATTAACCATGCTCAAGAGTTATTATTCAGACCTTCCTGGTGCTCCAAGACTGCTTTTAGTTGGCTGAAAGCTTTTAAGCACATAGCCACTGGATATAGGCCAAATTGTGTGACTGTGATGCTGTCCATGACCTCCTTTAGGCTCCCTGGACTTTTTACCTCCCAGGTGTTCCAGATGACCTGTAAAATCAATATGCTGGGACTGTATATTTAACTGAGTGCTTGTCTTCAGCCAAGGCCTCAAAAATGTAGATCACAGGTAGGTATTTCTGGAAAAAGACAAATGGGAGATGACAATAAAAGGGTGTAAAGATCGGTGCAAGAAGGGAATAGGCTCATGCTGTTCGGTAGAAATAGCATGGTCACAGAATCATAGAATCATAGAATCACAGAATGGTTTGGATTGGCAGGGACCTTAAAGATCATCTTGTTCCAACCTCCTGCCATGGGCAGGGACATCTTCCACTAATTCAGGTTGCTCAAAGCCCAATCCAGCTTGGCTTTTAACATTTCCAGGGATGGGGTATATCTATGACTTCTCAGGGCAACTTGTGTCAGTGTCTTACTATTTCACAGTATGAAATTTCTTCCTAATGTACAATTTAAACCTGTCCTTGGTCAGTTTAAAGCCACTTCCCCTTGTCCTATCACTATGTGCCCTTGTGAAAAGTCTCTCTCCAGCTCTCTTGTAGCTTGTTTAGCTACTGGGAGGTGCTCTAATGTCTCCCTGGAGCCTTGCCTTCTCCAGGCTGAAGTCCCTGTTTTTGCCCCAGGAGCAATCACAGAGGATCGATGCATAGCATGGGTGATCCAAAGCACTGCAGACTTTTTCATATATTTTCCAGTCATCCTGATGTTTGGGCACTCTACTGAGAGTGGCAAACCCTAGTTGTATCGCTCCTCTGATTCACTTGTGTCCCATGCAGATACACACGAGACAGGGTTTTCAGCTGGTGTCCACTACCATTTCAGTCCTGGTTGCTGTCCTGCTTTGGATAAACTATTCAGTATTCATCAATATCCATCCTTCCTCCAAAATGCTCTGGTCTTGGCTAGTACAGTGCTTGTTTGGCTAGCAGGAGCCTGGTACTCAAACCTCTGACTGGAGGAAAAAAAGGGTGTATATATTTTCAATTTGCAACCCTGTAGTGACAGAGGGAGGATGGGGGAGAAGGCAGGTTTTCCTATTTCTGGTCCCTAGGATCCGCAAGGCCTTCAGGGACCATTTGCTCTCTAAACTCTTGGAGCTGCTGTGATCCCAGCTGAGCACAAGCTGAGATTGCTGCAGCCATGGGTGCTGCTGGTAAGCAGGTGGGGTTGTAATAGGTAGCATCTCTGCAAAGACAACTTCAAGCAGCACAAAGGTACTGCCTGTTGTAATTTCATATTAATTACTGCTGTAAAAACAGTACCCAGAGGAGATCAAGCTCTCTGAAAAACAAGGGGTAGTGCTTGCTTCATTTGAGTGTTCAGACTTACAGTCTGCCTTGAGACAAAAGGTAACCAGGAGTAGCAAGTCTGTAAGAGTTATAAAAGTGAGAGGGGCAGCTTGGCATGGCCCCATGTGCCTTTGCTGAAGACATTCAGGGGAGTAAACCCTTTCAGAAGCCAGCCTGTAAGTTTGTGCGTTCGCCCCAGCCCTTCCCCAGTGTAGAAAATCTCATTTCCCACCACTAATTGATGCACAGAACCACTCAGCTCACTGAAATTACAGAGAAGAAAGGGTTTGGGGTTTTTTTTATTGGCCATCTATTAGCATTTTTAATTTGCTACATGAGGTAAGTTTCAAAAGGTGCCAGAGGGCAGCTTAAGAAATTAGCTGTTCTTAGCATTTTCTCTTCTTTCTGCCTGACTTAGGTCCTCAAAGCCTTAATTAAAACTAGGGAGTGCTTCCAATGCACGACACAGCAGACAGTGCATGACAAGACAAGCTGGAGCCCCCCACAGAGCATGATGCTTCTCTGGGACTTCTGAAGGGAGCAGTGAGCATGAGAAAGCAGAGGTGAGATGGTCATTTTGATATTCCACAGCTGTGGGAGGCACAGGGGCTGTGGAGTGGGACAGCAAATCCAGGAGCTGCTGTGGGAAGCAGAGCTGGATCCATGGCTGGGCGAGACGGGCAGACAGGCAACATCACATCCTTGATGGCAGACTTGGGGTCTCTCTCTCCTAGTCCCTGATGCCAGATAGTAGGTGAGTAGACTCATTTATAGGAGGAATTTCCTTACTAATTACTCATTAAAGGGAGACATTTCTCCTCCTCCTGATTCCCAATCACATCCCTTGCTGTCAAGCAGCAACATCACCAGAGAGTTCAGGATGCCTGGAGGAACAAAAGAATTTTGCACATTTTTTCAAGCACGCTGTGTAGTAATGTGGGAAAGAACCTTGCTGCAGGTTGGGTCACTTAAGGTCAAGAGCTAGGTTAAAGCAAGACCCAATAACATCTTGCAAAGATGAATAAGTTGCAAAAAAGTAAAGCAAGGCAGATTCTCAAGATTGTAGGTATTATTTAGCTTCCTCAGCTGCTTCTTACCTCCCTTTCTCATTTTAGCTCAAGTTGGACACTTTCTCCACTGACTCAGAACAGAATTTCTTTGCCTCAGCTAACCAATGCCACCTTCTTCCTCCTGTCTGTCCATGCTGGGCATCCAAACTGAGAGAGCCAGGAAGAGGCCACACTGCTGCCAATATACATCACAGCCACAGCCTTGCTCTTAACCTCTGCATGTGATGAAAGACAGCAGGCACACCTCTGACTGCTCACCAAGGGTCCCAGCCCAGCACCATTGTCTGTACCAAGGCAGGAAAAGGGTAGGAGGTTGGAGAAGAAAAGGACATGTGCTCCTTCCATCAGCAGGGAAGTGGCCCAGGAAGAAGCTCTAGGGAGCTGTATCCCAGACACAGAGCACAGCAACAGATTTGCTTGATGCTTGTCTCAGGATTTATCTTAGAGAACAAAAATGTGTTTTGGAAGAAGGTTGGGCGTGGAAGTAAATGTTAGCTAAGCCAGGGACAGAAGAGGGACCACCTGCGTTCTGCAGCATGAAGCAGCCACGAACAGATGGGATGCTTTCCTTTGAAGAGAGTGGTCACCATGACCTCGCAGGAATGGAAAACTTGGGTCACTTTGCTCCACATGACTCCACCTGTTGAAATCCAAGGACGGAATGTGGCTGGAGCAGCTCAGGGTGTGGATTTACAGGCTCTGGATGGAAGCTGTCCCCAGCTGTCTGTTTGGCAATTGCTGTCTCAGCAAGCAATGTGAGCTGAGGCAGGGCCATCCAGGGCCATCATCCTGTGGTACTGGCTTTATTAACTGCAGTCGAAACAGCATCGACAAAGTGTCTGCAGTGAAAGCCTCCAGAGTTAAGCCGTCCAGTTTGTCTCCTGTCTCAGTTCCTGCCCCTTGACTGCACCTTGACAAGACCCTACAGTGCAGGGTCTTGACTAACCCATACAGGGGACATCCTCATCCCCTTTCCTTGCCCTTTGGCTGTCAGCTGTCAGCAAGAGACCACAGTAGGTGACACTGACATCCAGGTGCTCCATCAACGAAGCAACCAAAGTCTTTTGGAGCAACTGGTACCTCTTCCAGTATGGAACAGAAGATGTGCCTCCAGGTGTTGCACTCAAAACAGTCCCCAGATGGAGACTTCCCTTCTGTCTTGCTTCCTGCCAGCTTTCACTCAGCCTTTTGCCTACACCTGGGTGTTGAATATCTGCACGGAGCTGCCACTCTTGCATCAGGTCTGCACAGGAACTCCCCTAAATCTTGCCATCAAAGAGGGGTCAGTAATTTCTGGCTGAGTCCATGCTAGCAGCATGCAAGGGCTGGAGCAGGAGAGATCCCCTCTGGGCTGTCTCCATGCAGCATTGTACAGGAACAGGTTAGGATGGCTCTGCAGAGGCAGTGGTTGGTGCTGTATTAGGCACAAGGCAGCCTGTGCAGTGAGCAGGAGCTTTTGCATATCCTGCAGACCCCAGGAACCATGCTGCACATAGCTGGGTACCATCTGTTCCTGCCTTCCCCACCGACTGTTCATCCCACTCACATCCATAGGGCTCTTGTTAACACAGCTCTCCACTGATCAAACCCTGCCGTCGTGCTGGGCTAAGTTTTACTCTTCCTCCTCCGAGGAGTCTTCTGTGGGTTACTCCACCCCAGCTTTAATTAACACTGTGGAGAGAAAGTGAAAACAGCTCTTAGTTGATCATGGCAGGGGATGAGACCTAATAGACCCCAGGAGAGGAAGACTGACTGCAGAAATCAGGGTAGTAAAACTAGAAACCTCTGGAGCAAGGCTGGGCTTGAGCTCGGCAGCCAGTTAGTATTCAGCTGGAATGCCACGTTGTTATAGACAATGCATTAACATCAAAGCCACTGGGTAAGCGGTTTTAGTTAAGTGATGTATTTGGTGTTATATTTTTATTGTGTGTTTTCTATGCCGTGTTTTTATTTTTATGTTTTCATGTTTGAGTTTTTGCAAGAATTTAGTGCTGCTGAAAAGCATTCTATTGACAGCCCCGGAGACTGAAGCTCTTTGTCTATATCCGGAGCAGGCAGCATTCTAGGAGCCTGCTGGCACCACGCTGGCTCTTTGCCTCAATCCCACTCTCAGGGATCACCTTCAGAGATGAGAGAGCAGGACTGTTGGCACTGCCAACAGAGAAGGACAAGGGCATGTATTTGTGGGGTCCCCACCTTAGAGGATATTCTGAAGTCCACTTTGAAGCCCAATTTGCCAAAACCCCTTATGGTCCTATGCCCCACTGCACCAGGGGGAGTCAGGCAGGTCACAATTGGATTTCAGGTTGCTGGGTGTCATGGATGCTTTTGACCTGCAAGCCAAAAGTCTCCTCTAACGGCAGGATTCAGGAAATCTCAACTGCTGCAGAGAAGTGATGACATCTGTCCCCTTCCTGTAGGACCAAGGTCTCTGAAAGAAAAAGTTGAGATCAAACTTGGTTGGGTGAAGGGTCACTGACAGAGGGAAGTCCCCAGTATCCTCTGGCCCTACTAAAGGACACAGGGTGACACAGGTCACTGCTGCTGGTCCCTTTCCTCTCTCCTTTCCTTGCCAACACATTGCTTTTCTCTCGCCCATGAAAAACTGAATTGACAGGAGAGGAGAGGATTAACCTTTGCCACCCGTGTAGGCTGCTGCGTACAAATATTTCTCTCCAAAGCATCAAGTAATAAATGAGTCTTCATCTTTGTCAAACACCTTGGAGTGCATTTGCCATGTCTCCCCAAAGGCAGCACAGCGGGGCAAGGCAGTATGTGAAATACAGGAGGACTATAAATCTCTTCAACACTGTATGGGCATTTTACAGCTTGCAGTTTTCACTGAGAAGTGGCTGTAAATAATGGAGGGGGATATCTGCCACCTGTCTCCAGGGGAGGATTTATTTGGGTGTAAGTGCTATAGATCTTCATATGTATGCTGCAGCTGTAAATAAGCAAAGTTTAAGTGGTGACTGGGGTCTGTCTTGCTCTCTCTGCCCCCATAGTCCTTTTGTTTCTGTTGTTTCACCTGTGTGTTTCCCTACTGTTTTAGGCTACATCTCACTCCTGAGGTGTACACATGCCTGGAGAGTCACTTGAGGAGGAAGTGGGTTGCTCTGATTGAGTACACATTTTGCTTTCACGTTCAGCCCATACAAAGGATTCTAGGGAAAGAGAAGCTGTTAGTTAGGATTCAGGACCTGCTGCTATGTACTCTTCAAATGCTCCTTTGAGTTCTTGGTTCAGGTTTTAATGATGCTGTTATTCTTTTGCAGAAGCATATGGTTTGCTCCAGTCTGTTCTGTGTTGCTGTGTGCTGGCCCCTGTTTCAAGTCACTTCACTCAGGGAACAGTATCTGGAGGGAAGTTAACTCTTTGAAGGCATGGAAGCTGCCAGTCCACAGAGTCCAGGGCATGCACTGGGATGTGGCATGCAGAGTTAAAAGGCTTTGCAGGCACCTGGCACTATCAGGACATGCTAGGCTGATTAGGAGGTCAGATGTATTCCTCAGGCATTGGGGACAACTTGCAAGGCAAGTCCGGGTATGTGTAGCGTCACTTGCAGGGATGATGGAGGTTCCAAAGAAGTCACTGTTGATGGACGTAGCAAAGCAGCCCTCAAAGACATTGCTGATTTCAACCAGCAACCTACAGCCCAGCTGGTTGTTGTCACCTGCAGCCAGGACCCAAGCAGAAGGTGACCTGGTTCTGACGCTGTGTTTGGGAGCACAGAGGCAGATCTTGGATATATCTACAGTCTGCAAACGGCTGTCCTTGGGCTGCGTTGGAGGAGGAGAAAATGGCTCCTGGCTTTTGTCATTAGGAGGTTGGGTTTGCTGCTGGCAGTGTTGCAAAAAACACAGTCACCTGAAGCTACCAATCACTGTCAATCCCATCCAGAACCATCTTCCTTCCACACCTGGCTCCATGTGTTCCTCAAGAGACTCCTCGAGCTCTGCTCAAACTCCAGAAGAAGAAATGCATATGTATGAAGAGAGATCCATTTTCAGCTCATGGTAAGCCAGAAAGGACCAAAAATCATAACAGGAAAAAAAGTAGTCACCCCACTGATGCAGAGTGAGGGCAGATCCCTGTCCCTGTCAGCTAGGCACTGCACATGTGCAATAAAAAGGCAGACCCAATTCAAAACAGCTTGTAGTAATCTCTGCGATGCAATATTAAGTAATGCCCTTCCCTTGCCCTTCAATATCTTTATAAATTCTACCCTCTCTTCCTGCCCACACAACATGTTAGAGAAATCAGAGAGGAAACAAAGAGCCGAGGACAAGGAGACCCTGCATCCCGCAACAAAGAGCTCTGCGAATTCTTCAGGAGATCCCCATAGTGCGATTAGCATCTCTTTACAGCAACATCATCTCTCCTTCTTTTGTTTCCCCAGAGGAAGATAAAATTGTCACCAAGAACCAGAGAATGAAGCTTGATGAATACTGAAAAGACATTCACCTGCAAACTAGGATGGACTGGCCCCAGACGCTTTTAATTAATGTTTTCTGATGCAGGGACCAGACAGAATCACTGGGTTTAGAGCTGTGAGGGGACTGCAAGGAAACAGGTTTGCCTTAATGAGAACGGACAAGTGGTACTGGCTGAGGTGTGAGCTCAGTTCTACTCCCAGGCACATACCCTACTCTCCTCTGCTCACACAGACTGAAAGCAAAAGTGTTCTTAGGGTGAAGGACATAGGTGGTGAGATAAAGCCCTGCTCCACAGTCACCCCTCTGGGCTCCCACATGGGCTGCTCTGATCATAAGTCCAGGTGAGGAGCTTTGACTTCACCGTGTGCTTTGCTGTAGGCAAGGAGCTCCTACTCATCTTTGACTTCCTTTCCCATGTCTCAATGAACCAGAAAACACGGTGCAGGTTAGAGAACAGGATTGCTATTTCTCATTTTCTTGTTTGTGTCCTTACCTTTCTTCTCCTTAAAAAAAAAAAAAAAACACAAAAAAACCCCAAAAAACCCAAACAACAGCTCTCAAAAAATATTTTAGAGGACGTGATTTTATGAAATGTTGTTGCTGAACTGAAATTTGCAGGAAGTTTGTGGGCAGTTTGAACTCAGTCTTGTTCCTTCCCAGTGACTTCTCATATTGATGTTTCCTATAGTGACTCATTGTCCTCTGTATAAGCATCTCTGACTGACTGAAGCAAAAAGGCTCAATTAGGGAAGGGTTCCTCTATGGGTCTCCTGAAATTACAGTAGTTTAAATTGCTGCCCAGCAACCCAGAGCTAAATTGCAGTGCTTCAGCACCTCTAGCAATTGCTGTTTCTCCATTCATATGCCAGAAAATGATGGGCCCAAACAAAGAGAGCTTCACTGATTGAAGGAGAGTAGGAGATGTGTAGGCAAGCCATGGAAAACCTTAGTAACAGATTCCACCCCTCTCAGTTCAAGGAGAGGGATGACTTTTGAACCCCAGCTATATCACACTCAGAGTCCTTTAGGGGTGAATTAGAGGTTTCACTCTGGCCCCAAAGGGATGGCAGTTTAGTGGGATTTAGCCACATTGCATAGGTGAGCAGATACAGCTTTAGGACTAGTTTAGGAGGTCAATCTGGAGCTCCTTCCTGAGACTGATCCTCCTGTCTGTTGATTTATCAGCTTACCGGTCAATACTGCTCCTGTCTGGTCACTGAGACCTCAGTTTCATCTTCTGTATATGACCGAGGCCTATAAATTCATCATATGTGTCTCCTGCAGTTTGTGACCTGGGACATTCCAGTGTCATGATGCTCCTCAGAGCGAGCTGTTTTGGAAGAGGTTTCGAAAAAGGCAAAAATAGCAAGCAAAGCACTAGAACTGCAGCTGTGTGTGGAGGAACCAAATAAGCTGAGGCTAAGATTTGACTAACTGATAACCAAAACGTTAGAAAGGTCTGCAAGATTGTGAGGGGGAAGGAAGGGATGGGGAGAAGCCAGTTGTCCTCTGCTCCTTACGATGGAGTTAGGAGGTTTCAAATTAAAACTGTGGATGGCAGATTGCAAATAAAATAGACCCTTTGAAACAGAACATCATTTGCCTGTGGAACTCACAGTATCACAGGCTGGCTAAGACCTGCTCTGGAGGTCATTTTATCCAAGTCCTCTGTCCAAGCAGAACCATGTAGAGCAGGCTGCCTGTGTCCAGATGTGTTTTGAATACCTCATTGGGTGAGGATTCAACCTATTGCTGTACTGTGTCACCCTTACAGTAAGAAGGGGTTCCCTGATGTTCAGGAGGAGCCTTCTGTGTCCCAGTTTGTGCTCCTTGCCTCTTTTCCTGTCACTGGGTACCATTGGAAAGAGACTGGCTCTGTTCTCTTTCACCCTCACTTCAGGTATTTCCATACATTGATGAGATCCCCTCTCAGTGCTCTCCAGGCTGAACTGTCCCAGCTCCCCCAGCCTTTTCTTACAGGAGACATGATCCAGCCCCTTTGTCAGTCCTTCTCTGGACACTATCCAAGACATCCACGTCTCTCCCACAGTGGGGAGCCAAGCACTGGACACGATGCTGCAACTGTGGCCTCACCAGCGCTGAGCAGAGGGCAGGGGTCCCTTGACCTGCTGGCAGTGCTGTGCCTGGTGCAGCTCAGGACCCCGTTGTCCGTTTTTGCTGCAAGGGCACATTGGTGGCTCATGGTCAACTTGTACTCACCAGGCCCCCCAGGTTTTCAGCTGAGCTGCTTCCCAGCTGGGTGTTCCCTGACTTACATTGGTGCGTGGGGCTGTTCATCCACAAACTGCATGATATTGACACATCTTAGTGGGAACTAGTGAATAAAAACATGGGCTTGGTCAGGACAGGAAATACACTGCTGGTTTGGGACATGAAGCAGTGGGCTGTCACGGCACTGATGAGGAGGAACTTGTTTCAGAAACTCAACTCGATCCTTTCCATCATTGAGTAATGCCTGGTGGGACATTTTTCCTGCCTAAGACTGGGGAACCCCTCTGGAATTCGGTGGTCACTCTTTCCAAGATACCCCATCTCCATGCCCTCTTTGAGCCCACAGATCGGTGACATTTCCAAACGCCTTCATTTTTCAGCTTTCCTATCTGAAAAGGACATCCCAGGCTGTCATAGCTCTGATAGGAAGGTGAGAGCTGGCTTTTCAACTTTTGTTTTCAGCTCTTTTTGCCTTAAAATACCTTGAAAAATGCTCAAATAAAATTTTCCACCAGCAGTTTATTTGCTTTTGCTCACAAAGCTGTATTTATCTACAAAAAAAAAAGAAGTCAAACCTCCCAAATACTTGAAACACAAGAACGTGGGGCTGGCAGGGACTTCCAGACTTGCCAAATCCAACCCCTGCTGCTGCAGCAACACATCACAACGCCCTTTCAGAGCTGGAGTGTGCTCTCTCTTAAAAGCTATTTGGATTTCTGCCTCTATGGCTCCTACTGGGTGACTGCCCCAAACCCAATTGCTCTAATGGTTCTAAGCCCTCGACTAATTTCCAGCCTGGTTTATTCATGGCCAGTTTATATACATTTGTTCTCATGCCAGCACTATCCTTTGGCTGAAATAGCTCTCCTACCCCCATCTGCTTACTTCCCAGACGTATTTATAGAAAACCATCCCCAGGCTTTATTAATACAGCACAATTATTTGTTTTGCCTGCTGTTCTGCAGAGGATGAAGGCTCCTGACCCGTCCCTACATTTTTAACTCCTCTGGTCCTCACGCCATTGCAAGTTCTTCAGCTTCCTCCCACCCTAAGTGAAGCATAGCATGGAATCTGGAAAAGGTTGTGTTCTCCCTGGGAAATGGGGTTTTAGTGTGTATCCTAAGAGAAATCTCATCCTGTCCCCAGGCCTTTCCCCCTCCTGGTGTGTTCCTGGAAGGAGCAACAGTGTCTCAGTGAGCACCTCATATAAAACCTTGCAGAAAAAAACCCCTCCACTATTAGCAACAGCTCTGTCAACAGAAACAGAATGAGAAGCAATGGCAGGATAAACTGCAATTTATTTGAAAATATGCAAATCTGCTCATTAAATAATTCACATGAATTTTCACACATAAAGGTGAAAAAAAACCCTTGGCAGCTGAGCGTATCCCCTCTCCATCAAAGCCACACTATTGGCAGCTGCTGTTCTCTTTCATTCTCAGACCTTTCCCTTTCTGTTCTCCACATTTCAACCTCCTTTTTCTACTCCATCACCTGATACTGGTATTTCCAGAGTCCTCATACCATCAGGCAACATCTTCCCCTCATTTCCCTCTTTTTTAATCTGCAGCCTGCCTAAAATTGTTTCCATCCTTGGTGCACCCTCTCTCAGGATCACCAGGAAATGAGATTCCATTATAACTTGGGCTTTTTTACATCAGCAAGGAAAAGATAAAGACCCCATGTCCTGAGGGCTGTTTCTGAGGCACTCCACTCTTACTGGGTGAGGTGTGTGATCCTTATGCCTGGACAAGCTTCTTTTCTTTGAAGGCTCCCATCAGCTGCTGCTCAGGCTCACCCTGAATCCCACTGTGCAGTGTTCCCAGCATTGTCAGGACCATAACCTAGTGGAGAGGAAGAGCACTAGCAAGAGCTGCACACTTTCCTTAAGAAAAAGAATTGCTCCGCTGAAATGAGGATACAGGTCTTGAATCCCAACTGATGGGAGGAGGCGCTCAGGGAAAATTCAAAGCAAAACAAAAGACCTACAAGTATTAATTTTGTAAGCAAAACATTTAAGGGAAATGGAAGTATGATAAATCACTGAGCTCTCCTTTCTGGGTGATGGGTATTTGAAAGGGATTCCCCTCAGAATCTCCACCCAACCGGTTTATTCCTACCTTCAACTCATTAAGGTTCAGCCCAGTGCTGGCCAACTTGGAGGAAACACTCAGTTTAATGCATAGATTAATTTTCTGTCTTTCCTTGTTCTGTAAGGAGTTTTCCTAGTTTCTTCCAGTTAGGGCATGGGGAACTCCACTCTGACAAGAATGCTCTCTGTTCCTCTGTCCCTTACTCCCAAGAGTTTCCTCTTGGTACCATATCCATGCAGACCCCACACAGACGATAGGATTCTGGCAGAACAGGAGCCTGGCCTAGAGCTGTTTTCCCATGCTGTGAACACTTTTA
>VZTJ01005909.1:925040-1021631 GCA_013397795.1 Orthonyx spaldingii
GGGGAGTGGAAGGGAAAACAAACAAAATGTCTATTCCAGATTAGGCTAGAACTGGAATAATAATCCTTCAAGACTGGTTTGGCATAATCAAAGTATTTCACTACTGTCACTGTCGACTGCTCTGCTCTCGCCTCAAACATTTCTGTTACCCTGGAGCTGCATTTCTAAGTAAGCACTGAAAGAAGTCAGAGACCCTTAGTTTTACAATTCCAAAAGATATTGGGAACAATTACTTTTAGAGTTGGGAAATCCATCAATCCCAACCATTCCCTCAGGGAAGTTTTGATATTGAGAAATCAGAGAATTTTTTTTTTTTCTGATGGAGAGAAAAATCTTAAGATTTCCCAAACCTCTCCAAACTGATCCCCTTGAGCCAGAGGATTTCATGGTGCTGTTTCCATTTCTTCTGGCAGTGAAAGGCAACCACGGGTAATGAAATGGATAAGCAAAATAAGAGACAATTCTGGGATCAGATACCCCTTGACTGGGCCACTCCAAACACTCCAGATTTGTGTCTTTATGAGGCTCTGTATAGCTGGGCTATTCCTCTGCTGGCACCTGGCTCTGACAATATGTTATTTTCATACTCAGATCACCACAGCATTGATAACTTCATGGGGAGCAGAGATAGATCTCTGTTTAGTAGATCTTCCTTCATTCTCAGCAGGTGTTTTCCCATCTGCCCTTTTACCTGTCAGTTCTGATGGTGGAGCATGAAGTAAAGAGGCTCAGCCACTTTTCTTCTTTCTTTTTTTTTCCTTTTCTTTTTTCTTTCTATTTTTTTTTTTTTTGTGCCATTTTTAAATTTTACTGAGTAAAGCAAGGCATGCTCCATAAATCAGACTGCAAGTTAGAGAGTCACACTGCAGAGTATGCAGTGGGATGGGGCACCAGCTGTTCTCTGCAGATGATAAAGCTGTAAATATGATGCCGGTTTAAGAAGGCAGACCCCAGCTCGTGGCACTCTGTATTTCACAAGAGGTTCTCCAAACTATTTGAAGAGCCCCACCAGGATGGGCTGCCAAGTCTGTGCCAGTCACCTGCGTGGGCTTGCAAGGGCTGCAAGCAGGTTCAGACCTTCCTGAAGGTCACAGCAATCAAATATCACGCCTGGATTCATTCAGTATGCAGCAGGGAGCAGGAGCAGACTCCGCTCCTCTTTTATAGGACCTTGAGTTGTTTGATGTAAGGCCGCATGCAAATCACTGCCCAAGGATGTGTTTGTCATATAATTAATATTAGCTCCCACCCTGGAGCACAGTTCTGTCAACACAGAATAAATATTCCCCATTAGGAGAAGGGTTGGCTGGGGAGATCAGGACTTGAAGCACTTGGATAGCTCTGTGCTTCCCTGGTGCTCCAAGGCAACCAGTGAGCTAGAAGATTGCTGATTTTTTATTTCCAAGAGTTTTTGGGTTGATTTGTTTTCCTGATTTGTTTGTGTCTGTTTGGGGGTTTTTGGGTTTTCTGGTTTTTTTAAAAATTATTTAACTCAATTTTCCCATTAGAAGTGGCCTCCCCCTTCCCCAAGACATGACTGAAAGCCCATCGTCCAGAGATTTCCAGCACAGTTGTGGACACATAAGGAGAATGAAGAGACTCATAGCAAGTCTGGCTCTGAACCCATACATGAGCCCCGCAGTCTGGTGTTGCAGCAAGAGACAGATATTTATATATTTTTTAATAGGGTGGAGATAAATAGTGCATTCATTGGAAAATGTATGGAGAGAGGGTGTAGTGAATTTTCAGATTGAACTTGGCAAGTGTTTTCAAGCTAAAGAGGAGATGTTTAATCACATTTTCTCACAGAGAAGGCTGAATGCTGGGTTTCAGCACAATTTTTAAATGAAATGTCTCCATTTTTCTCAGCAATGCTTGTGTTTGTCAGCCTGACGATGTGCCGAAGGGTCTTAGCAAGGGATCTCAATAACCAGTTGAAACACTCTGGCAGAGCCACCACTGAGTTTCTAAGCTTTAGTACTTTCTGATCAAGAGAAATGCAGAACAGGCCAAGGAGCAGCAAGATTTGGCTCTGCTCAGCAACACCTCCACCCATGCCACCCTGAGCACCATCCCCTGCCTGAAGCCACAGCTGCAGGCTGAAAAGCCAAAGGGACATACCATAGCCCTTTGGGGATGCGATAGGCTGTGGATGCACACAGGCTGCTGCACTGGGTGCAGAAATTTTGCTCTGTGGGGATGGTGCCACCAGCTAGATGGTGACCTCCCTGTCCTCAGCTTCTCCCTTTTTGCAAGGCTTTGGTTGCAATTGCATTGTGAGGCTCCCAAGAGCTGGCATCTTCTGATGGCAGTAAACACAGAATAATTTGCTGGTGCTGAAACAGAGGCTGCCAAGGTAGCACAGACAAAAAAGGGTTTCATAAAAAAAAAAACACAAGCAAAAAAAAAAAAACCGACCAAAAAATCCTACATGCACCAAAAAAAAACAAAGAAAAGAAAAAGATTATGCAAATGCTCTAGAGAAGATGAAAAATTAAGCATTCCAAACTAGCAAACAATTCAGTCTTCTCAGTCTCTCTTTTTTCTCTTTCCTTGCCTGCATGGGATCTGAAATTACATTTTACCACCTGCCTTTCTGAATTGGCCTTGTACCTTGCCTGCCAAGTTTCACCCCCACAGAGGACACTGGCTCCTGGGGGATGAGGCACGACATGCTCTCCTTGTCCAGTGTCCTCAGGGACAGGCATCTGCTCCAGCACTGCCTCTCTGCAGATGTGCACAGGGGGGCTGCTGTGCCTCCCCTCCCCATTTTGTAGCATGGAGATCAGCTTCAACGCACTCAGAAGGAGAGAGGGCAGGTGAAGAACAAAAAGCCTCCGGTCTATTGTAGCAGGCACCAAGTGGAGGAGAGGAAATCCTTCGAATGGTCTTGTTGGCAGAAAGGTCCCATGGTGTGGTGGTGATACCTACAACTTACTAGGCAAAGGAGAATCCACCCAGCTGCCTCCTGTCTGATGTGAGTAGCAGGAGACTTACCCCTGCAAAAAGCAAGACCCCCGATTATCTATGCACCACATACAGAGCACTGAGCTTGCAAAGCCTGGGGATGAGGAATTTCAACTGCAAACTCCTGTTTTGCAGAAGGGAGATGGAGTCTCGGGTAAAAGTAGAATGCCAAGCAGGGACGTGCACAGCTCGCAGTGTACTGACCCAGCTTTTCTCTTCTACTACAGCAGTGACACTTGTGTCATGAAGTGGCTTTGACAGGGTAGTCTGTCAGTGCCAGCAGGTAGGAGAAAGCAGTTGTGTTGCTCTTGGCTGAGATTTTTGTCCCCCTCACTTGCAGCTGAACAACCTCTTGTGACTCAGTGCCATTAACTCCGTCTGCAGCACCCAGAGTTACCCCGCTCAGCTGGCACACAGTGCCTTGGCAAGCCAGAGCAGTCTGCTGGGAGCCTGGAGGAGTGAATGTGCACCAGGGAGCAGGGAGCAGCAGGAACAAGAGCACGACACCCCAGGATCCTCAGACGAAATGTTCACCCACACCTGTCCCTTTGGGCCATAGAGAAGGGAGCTTAAACGAAGTGACCTTCAGCACCTCTTGGTGGTCCCCTGCTTCCTGGCATGAAACTCTGTTCCTTGCCATTATCATCACTGCCCAGCCCTGCCACAGCTTTGTCTCCGTGCATACATTCTTCTTGACTCTGTTCACACAAATCCTTGGCATGCCAGCTCACTCCCACACCATGCAGAGCCTTCTCCCTCAGCTCAGCAGCCCCCTGGGAAGCTCACCCTGGGTTCCCCATCTTCAACCTCTGCCCCTGCAATGAGCAGATTTTGCAGAGCAATGGCTGTATGTGACTCCAGGAGGGTTTGTCTAGAAGATCTGCTGTGCTTACACGCATGGTTTAGTGGTGAACACAGCAGTGCTGGGTTAACAGTTGAACTTAATGAACTTAAAGGTCTTTTCCAACCTAAACAAGCCCGAGACGATGATTCTGAAAAAAATAAACCACTTTTTGTACCACAGCTCTTCCGCACAAAGCAGAGGGAAAAGGAAATTTATGCTGAAGATTAGAGAGGAGTGCTCTCAGGAAGAGCTGATTTCGGCTATCAAACTCTCTCCATAGGAAAATGTCAGAGGAATTGCTGCTAAAATTATTTAAGGGAGGCTAGACAGCTCACAGTGGCTGGTCATGGCAAATGGTAGAAATGTTGGGAAAGCATCCCCTTTTTCTGAAGCCATGCGGCAACCCCAGTCAGTGAACTGACAGAAAGTAATATGTCTGTATAGATATATGTATTAAACATGAAAATATGTACACACAGCTACATTTAAGCCAGATCACCTAGAGTTCATCATCTGTTTATGGAAGTGGTGCAGAGAGAGGAGAAAGAGCTGCTGGGGGCAGCGAAGATGGTGAGAGAGGTGTTCATCCATATGGCTGGTAAGAGAGGTGTTCATGGACTACAGCCTGACAGCTTTGGTTGCATATCCTGAGGACTTCTGTACTACCTGGTACTTTGTCTTCTAGAAGTTGCTAGTGACTGGAGCCTTGTGAAAAATCTCAGTCTGTTTGTTTTATTTATAGCCCTTGTTATTTCATGGCTGAACTTGGAGATGTGACCCCCAGCAATTGAAAGGCCAGCAGACGAATCAATAGATCCAGCACCTGCTCAAAACCTCTTTGTTTTGTGAGCTTTATCTCATCATTTCCAAATGTGCAGGCCAGGTTTGCTGAAGGACAGAGAGGAGCAAGGTGGTGAGCAATGCCAAGGAGAGGTGGAGCAGGGGCTGCTCTCTGGCCACACTGGTGCCAACCCAGAGGTGCCAGTGCTGTTGCATCCAGGCTAGTGCAGCACCAATTAACACCCAGCAGAATCACCAGACTCTAATGAATCCGTGCCTGGGTTACAGTATGGACGTTCCTCTGCTGCTGGTCCTGTCCCAGGCTTTGTGTGGTGCTTACTGTTCCTCCCAAGTGCTGCAGGGCTTGCCATGTCCTCAACAATGACAAGTTTCAAGGAAGAATAAGAAGAGGAAGGAAGGAAGGCTGGAGAAATCTCCTTGTTGCTGCTCTTTTTTATTATGAGAGGTAACCTTCTAAATGCGTCATTGATATGGTATTTATGTCTACCTTAGCTGTAGATGCTCAGTTTGACACCATTAAAAGATTCATTTGTTTTGCCATTTTCCACTGGTTTTCAGTCCTCTCTGCTGGGAGACCAGGCTTCTGGAAGTGTGTGTGAAAACCCAGCAGCCAATCAGTCCAGATAATAAGCAGGGAAAAGTTTACAGCTTGCAAGTTCTTCAGGTACAGTAAGCTTCTGTATCTGTTCTACGTTAGCCCACACAGCCCCCAGAAAAGTGCTGCACCGCTGTGCTTCAGGGGCAGCCTGTGACACAGAGAGTATAGTGCAGCAGCTGGGGGATGAATTAAATAAAACAGTAAAAAAAATGCATTCCAGGGCAGTTCTGTTGCAAGGTGCCATGGGGATGAAGCATACCTTGCACACAGGAGGTCCCAAGGATCATGTGGCAGTGCTCATTCCAGAGCTTGGGACTGCATCTTTGAAGAAGATACATTGGTCTCCTGCTTCCAGCTTCCCAGTGGACCCCCCTGCACATCGTGCTGAAACTTTGTTTTATACCCTTCAATACATACAGACATGCCCTTAATTGCTCACATTGCTGCATAATCTATCCAGCATCGCTCTGCATCAGCATGCAAAAGTAATAGTGATGCAGCAGTGATAGCAGCTCAGGGTTCTCAAACCAGGGGCCTGAGCTGTGTTACTGCTGCAAGGAAGAAATGCAGCATCTCCACAAGCCGTAAGGTTATACAGTAGCCTCCAGTCCACTGATTCATGGCCTACAGATGGATCCAGCATCCTTCTAGATGGAGCAGAGGGCTGTGTTAGCTCACAGAGCACGGCTGCCCGGCGGGGCCAGGTCCTGCAGAAAGCTCAGTGGCACTGACACAGAGCAGGCTCCTCAGTGCAGCACACACACGGTGGGAGCAACACACAACGGCGCTGTCTGCCAAGTTGCCATCTGAAGATGCAAATCTTCTGCCTTGTTCTCCCAATCTGGGGAAGGTAAAATGTGGCACCGGCTTCACCTGTGGTGATTAACAGGAAAGAAACCCCAGCGTCCTGAATGAAAGGGATGATTACAGGAGACTTTGCCAGGTAATTAAAACCAGAGCAGCAAAGATCAGAAGTTGTGATACTGCCTTCGTGATGTTCTCAGCTTCTTCTGGTCTCCCCCATCTCACAGTTTTAATTTTAAGTAGCGTCCTGTTCCTGTCCCTTACTCCTCTGCTCTGCAAACCCATTGCTGGTTTCTCTTCTTTCTCTCTATACCCTGGGTCATTTCCAGCCTTGATCACTTTCTGTCAAAGCCCTGCAGGACATCTGCATGTGCATGTTTTCAAACCCCGTCTGTGCAACAGAAGACTGCAGAGAACTTGAAGGAGGGAGGATACTGCTAGCCTTGGTGTTTGTGTATTGGGAAGAAAGCAAAGCCAGGGACTCAGAGCAGCTCTGCAAGGCAAGTCTTCTTGCGTGGTGAATGGTGGAGGGCAGAAGGAAACACTGGGAATGACATCCCAGAGCACACAGATTTTTTCCAGAGCCCTTCTGCAGCTGATCTCCATGCTGCCAGGTATGCTCTCATCCCCTTCCAAAGCTGTGTCTGGGACTTGCATCACCCTGTGCCCATCAAACCAGCTCCAGAGGTAAAGTTAGCGGATACAGATGAAGAGGTTATCTGAGCCAGGAAACTACAAAAAGCCCCTGTCAAGGCAAAGAATAAGCTCACATGCCTCCCTGTGGTCCTTCCTTCACAGAAAAAGCTGCTGAGGATGCTGGTGGGATTTGTAGAATCCAACACTAAATAGTTTCTTCTAGAGGGTACTTGTCCCCTTCCGCTGGAAACCATGTCACACTCTGTGGCAAGAACATGTTTGTGACATCTCTCTTCAGAGGCTCTTGGTCTCCTGGACCACAGAGGAACTAGCTCATTTGACCCCACACAGATAGTTTTTCTTAAGATGTTTCCCACTGTGAACCAGCACAGGTACAGCCCATGGTTCCTTGTCCCACTTTGCCAGCTCTGCTCCCAGAATACAGCACAGGAGCAGTGATCCCTGAGCCACTTTGCCAGCTTGTTCCTGGAAAGCAAACAGAAAAGATGAAAAGATAATTTATTAGAAACTCAAGCCCCTGGGAAAGGTTGTTCGGGTTTCTATTTTTTCACCACAGATCCACCTAGATCTATGATTTTCAGCTTATTATGCAATGCTGCACAGATATAAAAATACAAATACTTCTTTACATACAGGGATCAGAAGAACTCAAGACTATCAGAACAATTTTATTAAGTCAGATCAAAGCCCAGGTATCTCAGCATCCTCATAAAAGTGCATGTGTAAGGAAGGCATAATAACATGGCACGCAGGTATGATCCTCCCCTCCTGCATCCTTCCCATTCTACAAATCTCAGGGAATTATAGGTTTGATCCTTATTGGATTTCTCTTTTTTGAATTCATTCAGTCTCACCTTGGACCCAGAAAAACTTTTAGCAGCCATAGCACCCTCTGGCAAGGAGCTGCTCGGGTAAATGAAGACCTGTTCACCTCTGATTTGGTTTTAATCTGTTCTGTGCAGCTTGCTTTGATGCACTGGAGCTTTTGAGCTGTAGGAGATGTGCAGACAGAGCCCAGGTCCAAAGATTTTGCTCTTATAGTCTCGTGCAAGGTTTGTGGTTTCTGCTGTGTGCAGAACCCAGCACATTAGAGACCTGAGGCCATTCCTGTAATACAACCAGAGCAAAATGCTCTGCCTTTGTTCCTGCTCACTGCAATAGACCCCATCTCTGCTGCTCATTGTTTTAAGACTTTTCTATTAATAGCAGAAACAGACATGCCATTTCAATAATTCTATTCAAATTAATGCCTTTCATTACGCTCCAAACACAACATCAAAGGCTTAGATTGCACCCTGGCCCTTTGTGAGACAGAAAGAGTTCTGGTATAAAGATTTCCATCAGAATAGACGTTTGATGGGAGAAAGCTTTTTTTGTCTATCAGGAAAGATAAGTTTCTTAATGGGATTAGAAGCTTTGGTTCTTGTGGATGAGTGACTGCAGCAGCCTAGGAGGTCCTTTCCAGTGGTAAATTTTGTCCCACAACTCACTACAAGGGAGACATTTCACATTGGGAATGTTTTATTTTTACTCTGTTTTCGTCTGTGAGAGAAAGGTCTTTTTTCCCAGAACTGCCAGGTCCTGGTGTTGGCTGGCAAGACATAGGGACCATGGTGTGTCTTGGAGAGAGCTGGGACTGTACATTTCTGACTGCCAGGAGAGGACAAGCTCAGAGATAACTGTGTTCTCAAGGTTCCCTTTGTAGGCTCTGCCAGACACTCTTTCTCACTAGCAGACACAGCCAGTAAAGAAAGAGGGTCAAGAATAAGCACAGTTTCTCTCCTGAGGTGTGCTTGGAATCCATGGAGATTCGGGTTGTAGGGCTGCATTTACGCATGACTCTTGTCCACAACCCTTTGCATTCCAGCAAGAGAAGCACTGGGGGACTTGGGATCTTTCACATGGTCCCTCCATCCTTTGGATTAGGCATGTGGAGGGAGGGGTGGCTAGTAGTTGTGTGTGAACTTCCTCCTGGATCACCTGCAACTGGGGAGCCATCCACCTCAGGCTGGACCTGCAGAGAGTGCAAAATATGAGAAATTGGGTCCTCAGGGCATGGCCAGGGCTGGATCTTGTCCTGTTGTGGCACCACACTGCAGTTTCTTTCAGCCTCTCAGACTCCATCCTCCAGATGCAACATCACTGACCCAGACAGTCACATCTACTGCCCTGTACTCTGCAAAACAGGCTGGATGGACTCCACCCCAGCCAGTACTAATCCCCGGGAATGCTGACAGCTCTGTGGGCTTATGCTTCTCTGTGCACGTTCTCATATGCAAATTAGCACTAAATGTCCCTGTAAGTCAAGGAAGAAACTATATCTCTGTTCATTGATGGGAATGGGCTCACACATTCCTGATATGTAGTAAATTCTGGTTTTCCTAGTTTGCTTTTTTCTCTTCTTCAGGAACCTTTGATTGGGTTACTCTTTGTCTTTTGGTCTATAAAGGCTCTTAATGAAACCCTATTAGTGAACTAAACAGAAACATTTCCTTCTTAAAGGACTTCATTACGCAATTGTAGCTGAGCAGAGCCTGCTGAAATATCTCTGCATGTTCCTAGTTAAGAAGTCCAATCTGTGTCTGAAACTGTAAATGGGCCACATGGTCATCCCCTCTGGCCAGTGATAACTTGGAGGGCAGAGCTTCACCTGACTACCACCATCAGGAGATGCTCCCTCACTTCATGTAGCCCAATTTCACCCCATTTTGGATCCACCTGTGGCTCCATATGGCATGTCAGCCCAACATATGAGCAGGGCTGGAAACCACTGCTTCCTTGATAGTTTGTTTCAGTGGTTAATGGGTCTCACAGTGAAAAACCTATGCTTTCCTTCTGAATTGAATTTCACCTGCCTCAATTGAATTCTGGCTGCTGATTCTGACTGGTACCATCCTTCCCTGGATTAAAGAAATCGTACTTATTCCTCATTGTCATGGTTTAACCCTGGACAGCAGCTAGACCCCACACAGCCAGTCACTCACTTCCCCCCTGTAGCGATGGGGTAGAGAATCAGAGGAGTTAAAGTGAGAAAACTCATGGGTTGAGATAAAAACAGCCTCATACGTAAACCAAACAAGGAATTCAAGCACCATTTCCATGGGCAGGCAGATGTTCAGCCTTTCCCAGGAAAGCAGGGCTCCATCACACCTCATGCTTACTTGGGAAGACAACTTTTACCACTCCAAATATTCCCCCTTCCCCTAGATTCTACCCCCAAACTTATATACTGAGCCCATTCACATATGGTACGAAATGTCCTCGTGATGAGTTGGGGTCAGCTGTCCCATCTGTGTCCACTCACAGCCTCCAGCCCCCTCACTGGTGGGGTGGCATGAGAAGCCGGAAAGACCTTGACTCTGTGCAAGATCTGCTCAGCAATAAATAACACATTCCTGTTTTATCAACACTGTTTTCAGCACAAACCCAGAACGCAGCCCCATAGCAGCTACTGTGGAAAATATTAACTCTATCCCTGCCAAACACAGCACACTCATGATGTTGTTTACACAATATATTTGTCCCACCCCTCCATTACTTTTTTGATCAGTTACCTTGGGCAAATTACCTTCATGTAACAAACCTCCAGTCTTGCTGTCCCCAAGCCTTTCAAAAATGTAGAAGCAGAGTAAGGGTCCAGCTTCACCTTGGATCTACGGATATATCCCAGGAACCCCACTCACAGCCCTGGGTTTCAGCCTGCAGCCTCCTGCAGCTCTGCCATCAACCAAGGAAAAGTCATCCTTACTTTCTTTTTTTTTTTTTTCCCCAGCTAGAGAACTGTGAAACATCATCACTAAAGCAGAGCTCACTAAAAAGACTACTGAAATAATAGAAACGTTCCTCTAGCTTACACAGCATTAAATGCAGCCTTTGCTGGTGGATCCTGAAGAATCTGGCCTTTTATTTTCAAATTTTCTTAATTTGAAGAAGACAAATAGAAAGCAAGGTGTTTCATGTCTGGTTTCTTGTCCATTTATTTTAATTTTTCTCTGAATATCTTTCCATAGATCACCAAGAAATATTCAAGCAAACACATAAGTGAAGTTAAACAGTGTCTTTTAAAGAACAGACATTACCCCTACTTAAAATGGCAGACTATTTGCTACACTCCTAACTCATGCTGCTGTGTGTGAGAAAGACTTTTTATCTGTTATCAGTGAGCAAATGCAGCTGTTTGCAGCCCTGGGAATTAGGGAATCCAAAACACTAAACGGCAGTCAGGAGAGCAAAGTTCCACCCTACCAATTTCTGCATCGTTCACATAGTACTTGTGTGCGCCACGGCACATCCCCAACCTTGACTTTAAGATGAGTAAATGACACCCTGCAAAGCCTTGTTATCGACTCACTTTTTGCACTTATTTCCCAGTGTGACTGCATTTCTGCTGCCTACCACTGGATTTTTGGCTGTCTTTTCCCAGCAAATCAAAGTCCCATTTATTTCCCTAGACCGTTTTTCAGTGCCCAGACCTATAGGCCATGATCCAATTGCCTCTTAATTTTCCCTTGGATAAATAACATAAGTGAATTCCTCACTGGAAGACAACCTTCCCCAACATCAAGTTATTATGACAGCAGTTTTCTTATCCTCTTCTAGTTAACTAAAGGTCTTTTTGGAAGGCAGAAACATAGAATGGGACACCATATCAGTAAGAAGACAGCAACAATCTCCTTGTTCCTGCCTACTGTCTTGCTACTGAAAGATTCAAAGGTATCATTCAGACCCTTTCTTACAGGAGTGAACTGAATATCTATTATGAACATTTCAAGAATGACTGCCTCCTGAGGTACAGCTCCCTGTCTTCATTTCAAGTTTTCTGGACTGGGTGTGGAGTTTCTCAGAGTTTGCAGTAGAAGAATGCTTATTATGAGGAGCAGCAGTGATGCCCAAGGAAGGAGCACCTCGTGTGAGGTTAATATTACACCCTGAATATGGTATAAGCCAGCTCTAAGCTGATACAAAAAAAATGCCTAAATACTTCTCAATGGACCTGTCCAACTGACACCAATTTTAGGTCTCAGATCAGTCACCCAGGAAGGTGACCTGTATATTCTCTATGCATTTTTGCCCAAACAGTGTGTTATTAGTGTCACTTGATACTGGTTGATGAGAGGAAATTCTCACTGGCTTTGCGCTTCCTACATTTCTCTGAAATTGGTGGTTCCCCAGACTCTGGATTGATGGATTCCTCTCATGTGTCAAGGTTTCTTATCAAGCCTACAATTAAGAACATGAAGGGTACGATTCTTCTCCAACTTTAGATAGGTCTAAACAAACACTTTGGACTTCACTAAAACAAGTGGGGAAAAAAAGGTGTCTGCAGAGGGTAAGGTGATGCATTGGTCGGAGGTGTTCCGACGAGGATGGGATGAAATGTTCCTTGGCCTGTCCACGCTCTCTTAGTAGGTTGCTAGACAGCTGCCATAGCTCAGAGACACAGCCTTCAGCTGCCTAAATTTGAATAACCCACCCCCTACCCTTCACATTAATCTGACAACATCCTGGCTCTGAACTTATAGCCCAGTTTAGTGTAGTTGTGTTTCAGCCTGCAATACCCAGACTAACATCATGCCTGGTCTGCAGCATAAAGATCACACTACGCACTCAGCTGTTTTGATGGGCTCTCCCTGAGCCCATCAAAGAGGCCCAGACCTGCACTTTACCAGGCACCTGCCTCTGCGGTGTTCCATGAGTTAAACCAGATTCTGATCAGCAGCAGATGCTGCACCTCGCTCTTGCTGTGATCAGCATCTGGCAGAGAGAAAATGGCTTGAACTAGACTCTGGAAAAATTAATTGCTGAAATTTAAGTGACAGAATAATAATTATTATAATTGCAATAATTGCAATAATTGATAGTAACGGATCCTCTTAGCATGCCCCTGGGGAACTTGCACTGCAGGCCAGCTCTGCTAGGTGCTCTATAAACACACAACAAGGAGAATTTCCTGGAAGCAGGAGAACAAAAGCATGTATGGTTCCTGTTCTCACTCTTTGTATCAGCTCTGCATGCTGCCAGAGTTGGGCGGCAAGAATAAGAGAAACTTCAGGCTGCCCAGTTTTGGGTTCACGTGAGAACCTCACTTTCCTAATGCAAGGTGTGAAACACTAGGAAGCGGCAGAAATTTAGGGTAAATGCATGAAAACAATGGGACCAGTTCCAGGCAGTGGTCTTAGGGAACAGCCAGATGTGATTTGCCAGTACTGGGGCAAACATCACAGCGAAACAAACATGTTGAAGGGAATTCACAATCACAAGCCCTTGTGGGGAAATACATAAGGTGGCTGACTTGGGAATAGCTTGGTTGGGGGATGCCAGGACTGAGAGGCAATGGCAGGTGGGAATCCACTGCACAGCTCTGGGAGGGGATTGACAGGGAGGGACCAGCTCAGGCATTCTTTCCATATGTGCACCATGAAGACAAAAGTGGTGGTGAAAAGTGTTCCGGTGTTCAGTGCTGCCTCTGTGTTCCCAAAGGCCATCTAGAGAGGGGAAAGCAAAGGACATCATGGCAATTTTTCCTTTAGATATATTTTCAACCTAAACAGAGGTTTCTGATGTGCAGCTCTTAGTAGTAATGTCTTAGAAATGTGGTGGAGAAAGGGCCATGGATATTCAGGGAATTTAAAGCAGACAGTGCAATTATGGTAATTGGTTTTGACCTCCTGAAGGACCTGATCCATGGAATTACAGCAGTCCCGCATGGCACTCATGACTGGGCAGTGACATGGGATGTGCATTTCAGAAAGCCATCCAGTCTTGACTTCAGAACCTTGAGTGATGGATAATTTTTCCATTCTTGGAAATTGCTCCAGTGGTTAATTGCTCAGCCTATTAAAAAAAAAAAAAAAGCTGCACCTTATATCCATATTTAATTTTTCCATCTTCAGCTTCCAGCCATTGGATCTCATTTTGCTTTGTCTGCTCAATTAAAGAGGACTGTAATATCAAATACCATCTTCCTGTATAGATACCTATAGGTCAAATTACTTCTTACCCTTCACTCAGGTAGGCTAAATAGAATAAATTTCTTCACGTTAATTTCCAAGTTTTCTTTTTTCCTAGGCCTCCCATCATTCTCACAGCTCCTTTTTTCAATTCAGTTTTCAACATGTTTCCAAAAGTGGAACACCAAACTTACAGAATGTTGAAAGATCTTGGCCATGTCTTATACACCAAGAAATTGTGGACCTGCTCTAAGAGCTCCCAATCTCCTGTGTCCTGAGGAGCTGAGAACTGAACACAGTGCTCCACGTGACACCTCAACAGGGCTCAGCAGAGAGGCAGGATCACCTCCCTGGCCTGCTGGCAATGCTCTTCTAAATGCATCCCAGGGCTCCATTGGCCTTCCTGGCCCACAGAGAGCACTGCTGGCTCAGGGATAGGTATTGTCCACCAGCACCCCCAGCTCCTCCACAGCTCTGCTTCTCAGTAGGGCAGTCCCCAGACTGTGAATGGGCTTATTGCTTCCCACGTGCAGCACCTGCACTGAACTTCAGACAGTTCAACTTTGCTGAACTTCAGGCAGTTCTTCTCTACCCATCCCTTCAGCCTGTCGAGGTCCTTCTGAAGGGTTTCACAGCACTTAGGTGTAAGGAGCAGCACCCTTATGGAGATGCCAGGGAATAAACCCAGGATCTCATGTTGAAAGAAGGATTTTTTTCTACTTGAAAAAGGAAAAAGAGGGAGTTTTTTTCTGTTTGAAAAGGCTTATGATTGCCTAAAAGATCTCATAACATAAGCATGAACATTAACTAACATATTTCTAAAAAACCAGAAACTTTAAAAGTAAACAAAAACAGTGAGTAAAAGACACAGAAATCTGAAAATATACAAAGGTGTAGTTTTTCTCCCCTCAATACACTTTCCAGGGGAAGATTGGGCTAATTAAAGTGGGAATATTCATCTGGGCTCCACAGTTTTGCCCTTATTTTAAAATTCCTCCCTGTGTTAAGGTGGCACCGTACTCTGGGGTCCTGTGGATCTTTGGTTTGTTAGGATCCTGAGAAATCCAGTGCTGGGTGAGTAGCTCAGAGCATCCCAGCCCTACAAAAATCTGGTTAGATTTTTGAACAGACAGCATGTGGGGAGGAGCATGAACACAGGAGACACAGAAATCTATGACTTCTGAGCCTGCCAAAACCTGAGAAAGAGTTAATACAGCAAATGGGATAAAGGGCGCTTCTGGACATAATTTACTTGGATTTTTCTAAAGGCTTTTTGGTGGAGTTCCTCACAGGAGACTTTTAAGGAAAATAAATATCTGCAGGGTAAGGGGCAGCATCCTGTTGTGGGTCAAAAACTCCTCAAGCAACGGGATACAAAGGGTAGAAGTGAAAAAATGATCCTTGGAGCAGGGGGAGGTTAAATGGGAAAGACTCAAGGGACTAGCCTTGGGAGGGGCATGACTGAAAATATTTATTAATGGTTTGGAGAAGCAAGAGGACAGAGCAAGAGGTGAGATCTATCCAGGTGGCATCATACTGTGTAGGGTTTTATTTGTTAATAGAAGAAGGAAACAAATTGATGAAAGGACAGAACTATGAAGGATTGTGAGAAGCCCTAAAAAAGATGTTGTCCCACTGGGAAATGAATAAGCTGAGGATTGTCAGATAAATGCAAAACTGAGCAGTCATGGAAGCCTGTCTGTGCTTCACAAGGGCTCTGCAGGGGTGGGCTGGAGCTTAGCAGAGTCCTTTTCAGGGAGAACAAGCATACTGACATGGCATCAGGCAAAAGGAAGTAACCAGCAGCTGCTAGAGTTGAGAAAAGGCAAGTTAAAATAAATCCCCCAAAATGTAATTCCCAAGCTGGTAGGTAAAGATCTTAACCCAGTTCCAGGAATGAGTCTCTCATCATTGTGTCACTGGAGGTGGGAGGGAAAGGAGGAAGTGAAACATCTGGAGGTTTGAAAAAATCCAGTTGTAAAAAATATTTCTGCCATTCTGTATCCCTCGTAAGGTTGTGAGATGAGCAAGTGTGAGAAAAACATGGGTGTTGGGTCCCTTGTGTCACCACAGGCATGAGAATTCAACAAGGGGTGTCAGGGTGAGCACAGTTCTGCCTCCAGGGGAAGTGGTCTGAGACTGGACTCATGAAACCCTTAGACATCTCAGAGCATTTGCTCTGGGGACAAAGCAGAACTGTAACACTCCTTTTGCTGGAATCACAGAGATACCCAGTGATTTCAGCAGTTTATTGTACAAGGGGCTTTGACAGAGCTGATGAGGCTCTGACCTGGTGGCCTGAACACCATGGTAACGCTCAGAGCCTGAAACAGGAGTCTTACAACTAGTGAGGAAGAAGGTTGCAGAGTGAGAAAACAATTAGAGAACCTGAAGGACTTATCATCAGGTGGCTTTAAATGGTATGCAGACTGTTGTCTCCTGGCCCTGGTACACCTCCTGGCCCCAGAGAATCCTGGTTATGGCTTGCTCCAGTAAGGACCAAGCGTGGCATTGTTGGGCTGGCATTTTGCATGCCAGTGGTGCTGTGTGTTCTGTCCTCATGCCAGGGGCCAACCCGCCCTGTCAGCAAACTGGTGATCCTTCTGCTAAGGGGAATTGTTCCTGTGTTGACCAGAGAATGCCCATGAAGTCCAAGTTCCTCTGACTGAAAGGCACAAAGCAATAGCTTCAAAGCTTGAAGCAACATGAAATCTGGGGCTTCACTGGTATTTTGTTCACAAATAGGGCCAATGAAATAAAAATATTCCTGAATTTCTTTCCCCTCTCAGACTTCCTATATTAAGTTTCTCATTGTTTCACATTTTGGGTTCTGCACCACCTGTGACAGTAGCTGCACTTTGTTGGTGATGCCTGACTGGAAGAAAAACAGTATTTGCTTGTGAGTGTCCAAGCTGTCGTGAACATTCACTGCCTTTTCCTGAGCCTTCTGTCAGGTATGGTTTCTGCTGCCATTCGTCATCCTTCACATTTTGCAATTAGCTCAAGTGTGTGCTGAGAGGAACCAGCAAACAAGTTCCCTGCTGCTATCTAGGTTGAAGATCTGAGGTGCCTGTGCTGTCTCAAGCCTGGAGCCTGATTTCCAGCATGCACATCGCAAACAGCAAACAACAACCTCACCATGGCCTTCCATGCAGCTCTCCATCCACAGGCATGGCTATCAAGACTTGCTCCTTCAAAATTACTTCAAAGCATGCTGTTAGAGAGCTCCCCAGAGCACATCATCTTTCACCGCCAGACACACCGGGATGTCGTTTGTTGTGGCTGAGCTTACTTTGAAATAAAACCTCTCAATTCAGTGAGTTTCCAGCTGGCAAATGGCTGCCTCTGGGAAACATGGAAACCTTCTAATTCAAGTGTATGTGTGATTGCTGTAGCATCTCAGCATTTGGCGTTACTTATCCCCACAATGCCCTTGCAAGGTGGACAAGTGCAGCTGAACTCCTTTTAACGATGGGGAATTGAGCTCCCTCAAACCCAAAACTGCTTTGCTCACAGGCATCAAGAGAACTCGTGGTGGAGGAGACCTGAAAGCAAGTCTTACCCTTTCCAACTTCTTAAACTCTTCTTCACCTGAACTCTTCACAAGATTTAACGTCTTTCAAATCTGCTGATAAAAAGATTATTCCATCTGCTGCATTGGAAAACATGTAAGTAACCCTTACATTCTGCCTCTCGCCTACTTTCCCCATGACAAAATCCAGCCAGAGTGAAGGATGAAGAACATTTTCACCCAACCACAGCATGAGCATGTTGGCAATCAATTTTAGGCAGGTAGTTGATATACTCAGTGATACACAGAGTTCTCCTTTCAACAGTTTTCCTGCTGTATTGCAGCTCCTTTAACAAGTTACACAAGTTTTATTCTTTATCCTCAGAAAGCCTTCACAGTGTCCTCAGAAGAAACCATTTCTTCCATGACACACTGCTGTCAGGAGCGGCTTTCCAGGTTTAGCTGCATGATGTGATAACTGAAAACAAGCAGAAACAAGATTATTTAAGCCATAGCCCCCACTCTTCAAGTGTGCTGTCAGGGACTGGGGCTTTCAAAACCACTTTCTCTCCCTAGTCTCCTGATTTCAGGAGTCTGCACAAATTCTGATGCATTTTTTGGACATGACCTTTAGCACCCAGGCTCAGCCCTCAAAGCCTCTCACATTGTACTGACCTTTTGGCCGTGGTAGAAATGCTTTAAAACACTGACAGAAATTCAGAAATCTTAGGGCCAGATGGGAACTTTTGGATGTGTTCTTCAAACTGGCAGTATAACACGTACAACAGAGTTTCATCCAATTATGCCAGCACGGAGCCTAGGAACATGTGATCATTGCAGCTGGTTGAAAAAATACTAATTACTTTTCGGAGGATATACACATTATATATCAAATATATATGCTAACATATGCAAATTTTCTTGTGTGTAAAAAATAAAAGTCTAGGGGGGTTCAGGATGTTTTTGCTGTCAGTGTGCATGTCAGTTTGGAACATTAAGAAAATGTTCCTGAAATAAAAGACATCTTTTCCTTCCTGGTGAAATTCCTGAAAACAGTATCTAAGAAAAGGCACATTTTGTTTAAAAAAAGAAAATGTGAACCAACTCCAGCTGCTTTTCTACTCTGTGACCTTGAGGGAGCAGTTCATGTGTCTGGTGGAAGTTTCCAGCCCCTGAGGACACGTCCAGGAGATCCCACCTGGCCTTTCAAGGGTGCAAGGGGCTGTTCTCTATTGTATCCACCAGCCCTGTGCAGATGTTTTGGGTCCTTGGGGATGTCCCCAAGGGCACCAGAGGCTGTGCCTTCCACTGCAATAAGACATGTATACATATTACAGCAGAAAATTCAGAGCAGTTGGGGAACTGTGCTCTACAGAGAGACTTGCTGATGAATGCCTCCATCCCGGGCTCACAAATAATCTGGAGACAGTCATTTTAATTCCTGTGGCACCTTCCATCCTCAGCCACGCTGCTCCCCACAAGTCATCTGGATGACAGTCTCTGCATGAGCCGCATCAGCACTTAGCTGCTCTCAGCCCATCACAGCCTTCAAGGGAGCACATTTGCACAGAACCTGCTTTTCCTCCCCAGGCAGTTGGGGGACAGGGCGCTGCAGGGTACCACCCTCACTCCTAAAACTGCTGCACAACAAGGCTGGCAGATGACTGCAGTTTCAAGCACAGGCAGGGAAACAGGCATCTCCAGCATTTCCTACCCCTCTTGGTGTATGAGGCTCATTCCACCCCTTCCCTAAATGTGAAGTACCCAACAGAGTCCTTGCCTGCCATTGTGACCCTTCTTTCTCCAAACCTCTGAAAGATGTGGGAGCCTCCTATCCTATGCGGTGACATCCCATGACCTTAATGCAAATTGTTTGAGACTAAGGACATAATAGGAAAGAAGCTGGGAACTGAGCCATGCCATAAGGATAAGCGACTTGTCAGGTTATTGCAGTTTTATCTTGTCCTTTACACAGGGCACAGCCTCAGGATACTGAGACAGGGCTGCCAGCATGTGCATGGGAGGGACACCAGAGAGGTGCTGGGAACAAGGTGGCCTGCCAACACTGTCCAAAGGGCAAGAGAAGGAGTCATTCACTATGGAGGACATGATGGGAAGCCCAGGACAAACGTGACCCATCTCCCTCAGAGCTGACAGTCTTGGGAGGGGTTGCGTCCCACATGACAGATAACATCCCCATGATGTGTGGCTCTGAGTCCTTGGCTGAGTCATCAGCATCCAGGAGGAGCATCACACTTACCATGCCAGGTCTCCTCTGCAGCATGAAATGGGGCTAAGGGGGAGGGGGTGAGGGGATTGGCAAATTTTGCTGGTGGTGTTCCATCAACCTGTCTTTGTTACAGAAACCTAGAGCACCATCTCAGGGGAGCAGCAGGTCAATGTTCCCCAGCCTAAATCTGCAAATACTAAAGGCTGCAATGGTATGGTGGTGTGGCCAGAAATGGGAGTCTGGAGAGCACCTCAGATGCCTGAATGAGAAGCCAGTGTGGTGGCATTTGGGCTATAACTGAGGGGCTCAGGGCCATGCTTGGCACTGCTTGTAGCTCTTATCTCAAGCCAAGAGTTGGTTTGCCCATTCAGAGCACAAGGGTCACTTGTTTCTTTCTAACCTCCTCTCCTACTCAGACAAGTATCTCCTGGATTCCCTCCCTGGCTGCACAGCTTTGTCACTTCACTTCAAGCCACCAAGTGGAATGATTTACAGTCAGCTCTCCCTGAAAGGGTTCTGGAGTAAGAGTAAGGTGCTGAAAAAATGTCCTCTCCCAGCTGCACCCAGCCACAGTCCTTCCTCCACCAGGCATCCAGTGAGATGCCTTCAGGGAGGGATGCATTGTGATGTTTGCAGGGAGGGATGCATTGTGATGTTTGATGGCTCAAGGTTATGAATGGATGTGGCCCTTCACAGGAGACGTGATAAGGCACATGATAATACTTAAACTGCTCTGAGCCTTGCCCTAGCACTCTGTTACCTGCAGGACCACAGGGATTTTTTTGTACATTCAGGTACTCTGGGCATCATCTTGCTTGTGCAATATCCTAGTGGTGAAGTAGACCACTCAGAGACCTCCTTATTCCAGCTCATGTTTTCTGAGTTTTAAACACCTGTAGATTGCCTTCAGTGTCGCAGTACTCACATCTCAGTGAGTCCCACAGCGTACATGCTACCAAAAAGGTGAGCTTCAATGTACCACACTGTTTTCTTCCTGGAAAGTCTGGCCAGGAACACATATCATCATGGACATAGTGACACTTCTCACTGCAGATCCCCAGGAACATCTCTTCTACAGCAATTTTTTTTTTTTTTCTTCAGGCTTGCAATGCTGCTGGATGACATTATTTTGATTAATAACGTATTCTACCATGTTGGAGTCCATGGGTCACAGACTCCTCCAGCAGAGAGAGGCTGAGAGCTGATGGCAGGTGTCAGCAGATGGGCAACCAGTGTAAATGAAGTCATCAAAGATTAAGAAAGAGGAAAAGCAGGCTGCAAAGGAAGGAATTTTTTTTATAGTAGGCAGGTGGGAGGAGAGAGAAGAGGGAAGGAGAACAAACTCCATGCTGAAGAATTAGAGCCCCTTCCCTCAATACCCAGCTGCTTCTTGTCTTCATCTTCAGCTGCTCACAGCTGAACAATTACATCATGTTCTGCTCCCATTTGGATGTACTGGGGGTGGTTTTCCCTCATTGCTCCTTTTCACATCTCTGGTACCTCTTATCTCTCCACCCTTCACCACCCAATGCTGGGCTTTGCCAGTCAGCAAGAGCTCACAAGACCCAATTTTAAAGCCTTGGTGGGTCCTCTCTATTCTGCCTTTGGCCACTTTGTCTCCCAGTTGGGGACAGGGAGCTGAGGGAATTGAACTAAACCATCCACTTTTCACCGGCCACCCAGCAAGCTGCTCCACTTTCTTCATGCCTCAGCTTCCCTCAGAGCATCCTCATAACAAGGCAGCAAGGTTGGCCCAACTCATCTTTGCAAACTGCTTTCCAATCCCTGGGGAGAATGGCAAAGTATGATTAATATGACTATTTATTCTGCAGGCATGCAGGAGGTAAAGGTGGAAGTGCTGAGACATATATTTGATTTGGCAAATTAACACATCATAAGACATAACCGTAAAAAATGCACAGCCTCCTAACATTGCTTCACTACTTCCCCCCCCCCATCCTTGCTGGATGAGCTGTAATGAGAGAATAAGGTAAGGGAACTGTCAAGATAATCTTTCCTGTTACACTCCATGTAGTTGCAGGGATGGAAGTTGCAAAAATAACACATTTTGCAGTCTTCAGGCTAGACCTCCCCATTAGCAAGAAAGGCTGCACAGCCCCACTGCTTTCAGGCACTTGCTCCATGTAATGAGTGCCACCCACTGAGGAGTAAACTGTTCTCCATCCCTCTGCTCTCCATGGTGAGATAACTCTGTTGAACAGAGACATGCAGCAGGAGGAACTCACTGCAAGACATCATCTACCTCCTAAACTAGGCTTGTCCTCACAGTTCTTCCCCTGGGCAGGCACACTGGGCTGGATCAGCTGTTCGTGGAAATCCTGGGGCAGATTTGGGAGAACTCTTCTTCCCAGGGGTCTGATGCTCTCTTGCTTAGCACTGTCATTTGGCGGGCAGGTAATGAGAGGTTTCAGTGCATCATTACAAGAGCACACTCACATCCTGGCTGAGTAGCCAGGAGGTGCCAAGGGTCAGCAATGCTGGGGGCAGGTCCCACATCCCCAGAGTTGGACACAAAATCTGGGTCACTTCAGCCAGAGACAACCACCTTCACCTCCCTTTCCTAGGCATGGAAGATTTCCTTGAGCTTCCTGCTGTAGGGTGAGGTTGATCACAGCACATGAGAACTTTATTTGTCTCCACAGATGACAAGGTGAACTTGTTGATGGCAGATCAAGTTTCAACACTTACAAGGTGGAATTGCAGCATTGATGCCTGGAGTAGGGGGCATCATTACCAAAACCAGGATGTGCCTCCAGCCTGCTGGGCCTATGTGGGGGACAGGTTGTCCTGAGGTCTGTTATAGCCAGGAACAGAAAGCTGCAAGTGGCAGGTCTGGCACCATGCCCTGGGCTTAAATTTTTTAGTCCCAACTCCAAATACAATGACTTATTCTCTGCACCACCAAGACTGACATGGGTCTCTGGGGAAGCTTCCCACCCTGAGATGGTCATTAGCCAGCTGAGTCTGTCAGGGAGACGCTGGAGCAGAACAAAAGTGGGTGAGAGCCAAGGGTGCATTGAGGAACAGGAATGAGTATGTCCAAACCTGGCCTGTGATTTCAGGCTGTGGTTATCACTGGTGACACCGCTGCCTGGCTTCTCGTGTGTTTCAAGGCAGGATGCAGCTGTGTCTGTGCATTCAGGAGCTCAGTTGGCTCTTGCAGGTAACAGTGTGGCTTCTCACACTCACCTCACTGCACGGGACCAGTGAGAATTGCCTTCTGCCATTCCCAGTTTTCCAGGCACTGGTCAGAGCTGCGTGAGCAGCTATTTTCCTAAAAACCAACATGGTATAGGTTGAAATAAAATGTCAGTTTAATTCTAAATCAAGGGGGTTGTCATTCACAGGCTGCTGCTTGCTAATAACTGACACATTTCAAGGCTGGATGCTTATCCCTGGGATACTCTGTGATCAAGAATATCCTCCTGATGCTGGCAAGTGGGAAGCAGCCACATATTCCTCGCAGACCTGGGAACACACAGTTGTCCAGAGGGCTGTGTGGCTTTGTCACCTATACAGGACTTTTCCATGAGATGATGGGAGGACCTCTCCTTACCTGAGCAGGGCAATGGTGGACGCCATGAGTGCTGATTTCCCAGCAAGAGACAGCCACAAGAGCTTCCGACCTCACTGATGGCAGAGTCAGTGCTACACAGGGTAAGATCAGCTGGGATCCTGAGAAAATACAGCTCCATTTCCATCCAGCCACGCCAGGCTCAGGCAACCCAAAACCAGGGAGAGCTCCCATCCCTGTGCAAGCTGGGGACTGACCCTGGAACATGCAAAAGGAAAGCAACATTAATAAGAGTGAAACCTAAAGACTGTCTGAAAACACATGTGCTGCTGCCAATAAGGAGGAGAAGTATTTTGAATTCAGTTGAGGCTTTCTCTGGCTCAGGGTGACCTTTAGAGAACCCACATCCCAGTTCGCAGTTTCCAGCAGAGCAGGCAATGCAGCCGGCTCTCCATTCTCATCATGACTTTTTTTTTGCTTTTTCAGCCGAAATATTTATGCAGGTTTTTAGGGGTGTAGCTTTCATCACTCAAACCAAGAGGAAATGGTCATATCACAAAGCAGGTTACAGTATATGGCCCTGGGAATAGCAAGGCCTTTGGTAACACTTCTTCCCATGGCCTTTCTCTTAGGTAACTTAAGACCAGGAAGGTTTATAAAGCTGATCCCGTCAGACCCCACGGAGAGACTTAGCCTAAACATCTGAAGGATGAGAGTCACAGAGAACAAGGAGCAGAGGGAGAGGGTTTGTAGCAACAGCTTGAAATAGGAGGGAATATTAGGACAATAACATAAAGGAAGTCAGAGAAATAACACCATCTCATTTACCACTCAAGCACGCAGTGTTTGTCATATTGAAATAAAAACAGTGGGGAATGATTCCCCAAGGATACCTCCTTATCTGACTGCATTAATGCAAGATAGACCCTTGTGTTCATGCAGGCAGTCACTCCTGCAGACACATACACACACACAGAGGATTGGCTCGAGAATGGGAAGGGAGGAAGGCAAGAAATCTTTAATCTTCACTTGCAGATCAATAAGCAAGTGCGTTGTCACCTTTGTGCTGCCCACAAAAACAGACAGCATCCATTTCCCCCCTGCTCCACCTGTAAGAGAACGGCTCTGGCAGGGAAGGGCTGCCTCACTGCATATCCATACAACATGAAACATATCTTCACAACATATCCGTACAGCTTGAAATCAGCAGAGAAAGTACCACATAGGGTGGTGGCAAGAGAAGTCTAGTGCAGAGCTGGTCCTCAGTTTGCCTGGTGTCCTGGGAGAGCCCACAGGGATGCCAGAGGTACCACAAGCCCCAGGACACCAGAGCCACTGTGCCCCTGCTCAGCCAGCCCTGAAGCAGGACCCCCAGCCTCCTGGAGAGGAGCGTTCAGCGGTGCCGTGGGCTTGGCTCAGAGAATCTTTTCTGCATCCATTGAGGTTTTCCCTCCTTTACCACCCAGATACCCACTGACTTAAGCTAATCCTGTGAGCTTTGTCCAGCCTCCAGCTGGCTCAGCCTAAGGCTTTTCCAGGCTTCTTGCAATCCTGTCCCATCTCACTCCTTTCTGAAAACTGGGGAGAAGAACAAGGTGTTCCTCATAGCTTATAAAAATGTGATCCTAAAAAACCCTATTTGACAAGGTCATCTCTGTGGAGCATTTAGAGATCAACGCTGAGCCCTGCTGCTGATTTCATCCATTGCAAACACATAACTATCAACAACATTGACGCTGCAGTGCTGGGAACTGATGTTTCAAACACAATCTTTTAAGAAGCAACAGAGACCAAACAAACAGGTGCCCTATGAGTTTGACAAAAACTCAAATCCTCTTCAGGGGGAAATTAGCAAGCACTGCTGCTGGCTGGATCCAATTTATTAAGGTCCCAGAGAAAGCAATCATGAAGAAAAGAGATAAACAATCTTCAGAGAGAACAATTGCAGATCAGTTGTGACATAATCAGGAGACCAGTTTCTCAAGGATGGAGAAAGGGGATGCCAGGCCTTTCTCTCATTAATCAGAATTAAAAGCCAGAAATACGCTGTCTATCTCTGCTCTACAGCAGTGCTGCAATTGATTGCTAATTGTTCTCTTTGAAGATTATTTATCTCTTTCCCTCAGGATCGTTCCTTCCTCTCCTCTCTCTCTTTCTTCCCATAAAAAAGAATGACCCTAAAGTGTCTTAGAAGGAGAATTTGCAGAATGAGAGAAGCTTTGCAGTGTCATTATGAGCTCCCAAGCAGCTGGAAGGGGAAAGAAGCTACCCATTATGGCCACAGTTTTGTCTGTTTAGTGAGAAAGGGCAGATTGTAGCTTTAAGAGAAGCATCAGAGTTGATAGATGAGAAACCAAACCGAATTTCCTTCTCCCTGGCTCTCAGTGCTCTTGGGTTAGGCATCATGTGATGTATAGACGAGTGTTTGGAGCCCTGGGAGACCTAATCTGGTAATGCTGGTAAATTCAGGGTCCTTCAAAGACCTTCCAAACCCTCTTTCTGCTCAGCACATTAAGCACAGTTGAGTCTAAGACAAAAACTGAAGTATCTATCTGTATTTGAGGGTCAACGTATCTTTTATTTAGAGTTTTATCATATTACGGAACTCTTATTTTGGCTGAAGTACATTACTAGAGCCCACCTAGCAACCCAGGAATGCCAGCCAAAAAGTTTTGAACCCTGTTTAAACCCTTTGCCCAGGAAGCACCAGGAATGGGAAGATGCCAGGAATGAGATCATAAGAACTGCTTTTGGGAGGTGGTTTGTAGCTGCAAGGGCAAATACCTGCCTACTAGTGTAGTCTCCATATCCTTGGTGCTGTATGGAGAGTGCATGGGTGACCAAGTGTCACAGTCTGTTCCCCTGTGACCCTTGGGATGATATTCACACCTTCACGTCTGTAGGAGACATGGGAGGAGAGGGACTGTGCTGGGAAAGAACGTGGCAAAATCCTCCCTGTTCTGCCCTGTCCTGTACAAGGATGGCTTGGTTCTCTTTGGTTCTCCTGGCACAGCTCATTTCCAAACACGGGTCTGAAGACTACCAAGCTGTTCCCAGCTCGCTGTGCCTGTGATGTGCCCCAGCATGCTGCACTGAACCTCTCCTGGTGCACTCAGACACCATGTCTCTTCTGTTTATTTGTTTCTGTGTTTTTCTCTGTGTCTGGAGTGGGGCATTTCTGCCCTTTCCTTTGCCAGACTGTGCTTGCTTTTGTCACCTAGCCTGGCACGAGCACTGGATGCAAATGGGTCTGTGTGGCAGAGTATCATTTTGCTGCCCTGACAAGCAGCAGCAAGGGCATCCCTGGTTCTTGCGTGGATCATAGCCACCCCCGAGGTGAAGAGGTCTACTCCCCTGTGGAAAGGCTCATCCTGGTGGTTGAAAATGTGCTATGAAACTCTGAAAGCAGCATTGCAGGGGGGAAATCAGCCTGGCACATGTCATCTAACTCTCACCTAACCATAAGCCTCACCTCACCATGAATGAGAGGGAGGGAACAGCACCTATCCCCAAGGGACCCCAATCTGTCATGGGAAGGATGCAGGGAAGAATGCAGTGAAGGGAAGAAATGCCCATTGTTTTCACCCAGGTTTGTTTGTTTTCCTCTGTCTGTCAAATGAAGATCATCAGCCTCAAACGGTTGGCAAGACAAGATCTGTTACCCTGTTACCAGACAGAGGTGTAGGGGCCTTGGACTAGAATCAGCTAGGGAATGGTAAAGGATGATAATTATCATTGCAGAGGAAATTCCCAGCTGTGGAATTAGCACATCTCATTAGCCTTTCAAAATGAGCAACCCAAAAAGGCAAACAGGCCAGCTACAAGGAAGGAGCTCCCCATTCCACTTGCTCCCAGTTTCACCTTTCCTGCTTCAACATCCACAGACTGGGGAAGGTTAGCTGGAGGAAAAAAAAAATGGCTCAGCTCTGGATAGACACACAGCTTGTTGCCATCCCTTTGAAATACCTGTTCTCCTGTTGAGTTGCTCACTGGGGCCTATAAAAGTATCCACGCTCAGGTTCTCCCTCTCTGTGTAGCTACACACAGAAGTGCTGGTTGGCAGGATGTGACACTTAAGGAAAGGACCTTGATCCTTCACTCCAAGCTCAGAACCCAGTTTGCTCTCTGCAGTTGGAAAAATATTTTAACTTGATTTCACCACTTGCTGTTTCCTACCAAGATTCAGAAGGAAAACACACTTGTAATACCTCTTCCACTTCAGTTTCTCAACTTGAAATGGTCATTAATTTTCTTCTTACTTGCAAAGGACACTGTCCTTCACTTCAGTGAAAAAAAAAAAGAAAAAATATTTAAAACAAAATATGTAATGGTAATGAACTGATTTTGATTAAATTCTTGATGGAAAAATTCAACAGGTCCTTGATTAGACTTTTAATGAAAATCAGTGATGCAAAGTAGCCAACAGCACAGAAGTCAGAGCACTCTGGGTAGGCAAGGGGGAATCAGCCTGCCTGAGACTCATTTCATCTCTCCTGCACCAAGAAGTGGTCGTTGGCTGTTGGCCAGTCTTGAGCACTGCTCTTTTCATTTCTTTTCCCACAACCTATAAATACATTTTAAATGAAATTAAGAATGTTGGTTTCATTCCAATTCAAGAGAAGGAAAAAAAAAAAAGGATGAAAAAATAAGCAAAGCAAAAAAAAGGCAGACTTTTAACAAATGTATTTTCCTTGTAAAATAGAACAATTGTTTTCCAACTTTTCTGATAGAGCAGGTGTCAGGGTACATGTGACTTGGTGAAAAGGCATGTCAGCTTTGTTGCATGTTTGAGGTGCGCAGAAATCTTCCCTGTAACATCATCCAAAGTGTTTTGTACCAGCAAATATTTGTCTTCTGCATAGCAGTAAAAGGGATTGTTCTGTAGTTCTCTGCACTGGGGTCATTTGAGTCCTGGTACAACAAATACTGCTTCTAATGAGAGAGAAGAGTGCTTGATCTCTGGCTAAAGGCAATCAAAATCCATTTGGCATGATAAGTCCAGAGACAGAGGAGGAGAACAAGAACTTAGTGAACAAAAGAAGCCCCAGCAGCACAAGGATCCTAGAGAACAAATGCAGGTGAGAGCTATCCAAGAGTATTGTGAGGGAAGCACCAAAAACCACACAAAACCCCCACAAGAGCTCCTTTACACATGCTCTGGCTCAGGCTGAGTGATCTCATGGTACCCACAGTAGAAGCAGAAGGGCAAGTTGTCCTCTGGTGTTTCATTCCTCAGGTGAAGAGCAACCCCTTCCTCTTACCTGTCCCCTCAGAGGTGATTCTGCACAGACATGAAAGCACTTGGACTGCACACAGACTTCATTCTGGAGGCTCCTACTGGGTCCTGGTGACAGCAGGCTCTCAAGCCCTCCTACTCCTACAGGGGGGACACTGGTGTGGTGCCTTAAAATACAAGTGATTTCAGCTGGCAGGACCCTTGCAGGTCCAGGCATTGCATGCATCCATCAACAGCCTTGCAGCAGCTGGGAGCGTTTGAGAAGTGACTGGTTGAGGAAAGTTAGTTATGATTTCCCTAAACCTCACTGTGTTGAACAACCAAATGAGCAAAGATAATAGGGCCCTGTGTAGCTAGGAAGACACAAGAGAGGCAGAAGTGCTGATGGACACAGCAGCTTAGAACACCTCTGTGAAGGGGTAAGTTGGGGAGCAGGCATGGGGAAAATTATATTGAGCCTTTAAACACCATTTCTGGTGTGTGGGAGCACAGGTTGGTGCTGCCTGTTGCAGGACATGCACACAGAGATGAGGTTTGGGGAGCAAAAGCAGCTGCAGGGATAACCCTATTGCAGACAGCACCACGCTGCTCCCTCCTCCTGGCTGCTGGCACTGCCAGATTTCAAACCAGAGTCACAAACCCGGTCCTCTCCAGTGACTACAGGGACAAGAGATGGGCTTTGTCTCTGTCCTGTAACACAAATGTGACACTTATGCTTTTACAATCTGCAGAACGGGTGTTTCACACAACCTCCCCTATCTCTGCGAGGGAACAGGGCTGGGCACAGTGTCTGGCAGGCTTCATGTGCCAGTTCACTTCAGTCACACAGGTCCTCCATCAGGCTCTTCCCTGTAGTACTGTGACTGTCTTCCTGGTGATAAATCACCCTGCACGGGGAGCTCAGGTGGAGAAAGGCAATAGAAGCTGCCAAAGGACAGCAAAGGGAGAAAAGAGTCATCCTCCATACAGATGTCCCTTGTACTACAGTTAAAGGGGAAATGACATGCCACATCAAAGAGGAGAAATTAAAAATATAGCAAATATGTCCCTCCACTCTGCAGCTATCACCTGGGAGTTTGCATAAAGTTTATGACACTCTTTCATTGATAGAAACCAGTAGTAAAGGAGCCAGACATTTGTTTTGTAGTTTGGCTCTGTTCCTTGAGCAATAAATGCTGCTGGGTCTGCAAACACCCTGTGACTCTGCAGGAGCAGGGCTGAACACTGCAAGGTGGTCCTGGGCTGCTGATGCTCCTGAGCACCTGGAAGTGCCCTGACGGACAACAACAGGGAGAGAGAGACAAATTGAATGCACCAATGTGGGCCTGCGGTAGTGATGAGGTGTCTGTACCACCGTGGCAGCAGCTTTCTATGGAGTAGAGAGGACAAAACAGGGCTGTGATGATTTTATAGCTGAGGATCACCAGGATCACCGAGGTGTACCACTTCCCCATTTGTTTGTTGAGAAACTGGAGCATGACAAGGAGGTCCTCGCATCCACTGAGCATCTCCCTTCAACTCCCACAGCCACCTTGCCCCCCAGATGGGAACAATCCCCGTCGAGCAGAGCTGGGGACAATGCAGACACCTAGAACACAGGGATATAGCAGATTCCATAAAACTTTTGCTTTGTTCTGCTCCTGGCATGTCATAACCATTTGCAGCTGCTCCTTGGTGAGGATGAAGAGACTCTTCCACCCAAGGAGACTTCAGAGTGAAAGCAAAACCAGACTGGTGGGACCTGTCCTTGTCCTCTGACGGCAGTGACACAGAAGGTCTTTGGAGGAGCTGGGGACCCTCAGTACTCTCTGTGTTTGCTTAGGGGTGACATGCCTCCAGCAGAGATATGGCTGGGCCCAGCCAGTCACAGGGCAGACCCCAGACTGGCCTGAGCCAGGTATCAGGACTCTGAATGACCACAGGTATCTGTTCATTCTCATTTCTCTTCCCGTAGTTAGATGAGGGGCCCAGTGCAAATTTTCCAAGTTCTGAGTACAAAAAACCCACTATCTGTCTCAAAGCACTTCACTTTGAGAGAGGCATACAGCTTGTTTTGGGAATGCCAGCCAGGTCTGAAACCATCCAGCAAGTCAGGACAAAGGTAAGAAGGCAGAAGACCCCTTGCAGGGAAGCCAGGCCACCTCCTTCAGGAGTGCCTTCAAGGAAGACAAGCTCCATGGACAGCTGTGCTCACCTCTAGCACCAGGATCTAGGTAACAGCTTGCCAGAAAGATGCAGTGGTGTCCCACAGTACTGGGGAACAGAGCTGCAGGGAGGGAGGGGGAAAAACCCAAACCAGCACAACCTCCAACCCTCCCTCCGCAAGTAAACTCCCCCAGAATAAACTTTGACACCAACCAGGTAACATTGTAATGTCTTAGCACCCTGCAAGGGACAACCAGGATGAAATAAATTCCTCTTACATTAAGTCGTGCAAGGCATAGCAGGATCATTTGGTTTTGAAAGGCCTCAAAGTTGCATTTCACAGCCTGCCCACTGAATGCCTACAGCCAGGGTTTATCACAGACCTTCTAGTGTGACTCCAGCTGGATGCTGCACCCTGGGCACCTTCCAGTTCATTAGCTAACATCTGTCTGACACATCGTTTGTTTTCTCACCCTCCTGCAACACGGACAAGCCAGCTAAGGAAGGCTTTTGATCACTGGGTTGTTTTGGGTGCTGGATCACACTTCGCTTGCTGTGAGTCAGTGGTGAAGGAGGCAGCCTCTCTCCAGCAGAACTTTTACATACACAGGGATTGTTGGGACACCTGTGGTTTTACACACACACAGGCTAAGCCAGCAGTCCCTGGAGAAGACTGCCTAAGAACGGTGTTTGTCACTCACAGAGATGCTCCATCAGCTCCAAGATACACCACAAAGCTGCATCCTCATCCGTCCACATGCATAGGGACTGCTTCAGCCCCGAGGACCTTGGTGTTTCTGCTGCTGTATTGGGAGTAATGCTACTCCATACAGTTTGAGAAAGCCACTCTCATTCCTCTCACAGTTGTCTGGGCATCATCTGAATCCTATCCCAAACTCTCTCTGGGGGCTCAGACTTGCAGGAGTCTGATTGCAGGGTGCCAGTTTCCCATGGATCAGCCAGGCCTGGGTGAATGTTGGCACACATACTTCCAGCCCTGGATGAACACATGACCAGGGCATCCCAAGCACACCTCTGCCCACACAGACCAAGCTAGGCTGTGTGACAGTCACCATGGCTCATGTTGGAATGCGTGTGGCCCTGAGCCTGACTTTGGATCTGGCTGGAACTGAGCTCCTACTTCCTTCTCTGTGGCCAAAATCAAGCATCCAGTCTACGTGCTGCCTGCATCTCTACATCCTGACAGCACTCCCACCAGAGAGCTGTTTGCAACCAATACAGGTATTTTGGGTGCCTTGGCTGAGCTGTGCTGCCTGCTCCCTTCTCTTTCTTCTCCCTGCTGGAGCTGCCCTTGCCACACAGCATTTTGTTGTCTGCTCCAGGACTGTTTCCACAGCTACACAGCGGCATGGGGGTTGTATATGAGATAACACCAGCATTCTCCTCTTAATCTGACAGAAGGATAAGGAGGAAAACAGAAGTCCAAGGGGTAGATTGGCCTGTGGGTCCATGGGAGATAGTGATGAAGATGATACATTCCAGGCTGGTTTGATTTTGAACCAGACGACACAACCCCTACCCCAACCACAGAGCCACATTCATCTCCTCCAGCTCCATCCCCAACCTGACTGCACACCCAGTGGTGCCCCAGGAAGCTACAGGAAAGGTACCTCAGTGACTTTTCATCTAACTACAATGACCAGGGCAAGTGCTAGACCTGGGCTGGTCTTCTGGAAACCTCAGGGGCCTGGCATTCTCTGCAGCTCTCCCTTTCTCTGATCCCCAGCTGGCACCTGTCCTGCTTTGCACGCCCAGAAATTCATGGTACACTGACAACCCAATGCAAACAGAGAAATCCCAGTATGAAAGGTGGCTCTGAGCACATCAGGCATCTCCTTGGTGTTTGTAATTACAGAGGCAAACAGTCCTGTGAGCAGTGCTGCCAAGGGCTCCCTGGAAGCACCCCAAAGTCCAGATAGCCAGCTCGTCTGTTGATGGGGCACGGAAGAGCAGAGATGTGGCTTTTCCCTCCTGTTCTTCTGATTCAATTAATGTGCTTCTGATTTAGCAGGCAGCTGGGCTGGGAGCATTCGCAGCAGTCAGGGCTCTGTGTGCCTGGGAAGCCCTCCCATTGGCACGGGACAAGCCCAGGCATCTTCAGCTGCTTTCTGCTTTGAAAAAGAATTCATCCGTGGTGGAAGTTGGGAGGCAGACCAAGTACAGACGTTTTGGCACTGAAATAGCAGGTACTGCATTGTCCTGAGATGCCTTTTTCTCTTCTGACTTGCTGATGCCAAGCCAGGAGGTTAGAGGGGAGTTCAGACCTGAGAATAATTTTTCGTCAGCTTTCCATATCCCCCCCCAGTCTGCATATTCCTATGCCACATAAGTCCAACTCTGTCAGACCTTCTCATGGCATCAAGACATTTTGCTGCTGTCCAAATTTTCTGTTGTTCCTGATTTTGTTTGTTTGTTTGTTTAATTATCGCTCTGTGGAAAATTTCGAAATGGCAACTGTTCCATCCCTTTTGGGAAAAACAAGCAGATGCTGAAATGTTGGGATTCCCCTTGGAGCAAAAATCCCATGTCTCCGTGGTAGAGGTCAGCGCCTTGATTCAGCTGCGGTAGGAGGGTGTCAGGGAGGGAAGTCCTAAGACACAGCTGCACCCTTTGGTGAAGGCTGGGATGAAGCTTTCAGTGCCCTGGGCATCTTCTGCCCTTACCCCTTAGGAAACAAGAACCTGCAATCTGCCAGCAGCTTCCACTACAAGGCAGTTGGAATGCTGGATCCATGCAGGTCACTTGCAGAATGAGTCTTGTTTCCAGGTGGCTTCTCCAAGGATCCGAGTCTCCCCTGTTTCAAGTGAAGCTTTTCTACCACCTGCCCTTTTTCTGTCCTTCTTTTACTCTTGACTGCATCACCCCAAGTGCAATGACCTGTTCTAGCAGGGAAGTTAGACTAGATGATTTCCAGAGGTCCCTTCCAACCCCAGCATTCTCGGATTTTGTGGGTCTGTGACCTTCTCTGCCTCCTCAATCTCTTTTGGTTCTGATACCTCTTCTCTGCTTTCCCATCAGGAATTTCTGCTCTTTCATTGCCCCAGAGCTTCCTTCACTGCCCTGAAGCTGCTCAAGGCTTTGGGGGGATGAAACAGGTAGGGGAAGGTGTGATCTTTCCTGACAAAGCCTGAGATGTGGAAGCACTGTGCCCCTGGTAGTGCACTGTGATGCTGCTTTGCTGTTCCACCTTTCTCTCCACAGTGCTCTGACCAGCAACACAAGAACCAGGAGTGTCCATTCCCACTTGGTGTCAGGATTGGTGCACTGTAGGATCAGTGCCCAGGTGCTGCTTGCAAACAAGAAAATGAGGCCACGGTCAAGGCTCCTTACAGGAGATGGCACCAAGACCCAGCATCTCCTCCAGGACAGTTCTGCTGCCCTTGTGTCCCTCCAGTGAGCTCCAGCACACTGTCTGCCTTGGATCCCTGCGGTGCTCTCTTTCTCCAGACCTTCTCTATCCCTGGACTGTAATTCCCCACCAACCTCTGCCCCCTCAGGGCCATTTTTTCCCCCTCCTCTAATCAGTATCACTTAGGGCTGGCTCTGCTGTGGTCTCAGCATGCAGCTGCTGGCCTGCAGCACCATAACTGACTGAGTCCCAGGACTCAGAAGCAGCTCCTCTGAGAAGACAAATCAGTCATTATGCATCTGAACAAATAGATTTCATATTCCAAATGGAGAGATCTGTCAGCAGCTCCATTCCTCTGGGAAGCCATGAATGTCAAGCCATTTAAGAGCCCTTTCCTAATGATGCCCCTGGTGAGCAGCTGTGAAGACGTATAGCCCCAGAGCTCAGCAAGGGTTTGCTGGAGACTATCAGGGTAGAGGGGAAGATTAGGAGGCATTAGCACAGCAGAATGTCTCGTTCAGCACTTCCTCTAGAGTCCTACACAGCAGAAAAGGAGCACGAGGCATGGGCTTAGATTAATGGCTTCCTCACAAGCCAGCTTTGTCTTCTGACAGAGGAGAAAAATGATTGCACACACACACACACAAGCACGCACACGAATGAGGGGAGATGGGCCGTTCTGCCTGACTTGTACGTTTTGTAATGGAGAGCCTGGCTGGAAGGAGAAGGAAAAGATGAAGTAGGGCAATGGGAATGTGATCCCTCTCTGACCTGCTGTGATGCTTATCGACTGCAGACCCTGCAAGGTTTGTCCTGGCACTCTTCCCTCTGCAATCCATAGTCCTGTAAAAGGCAGCTCTCTGCAGGGTTGGGGGAAAGTCACCCTGGTTTGGAGACCTCTCCTGGGCCTGCAGACTGGAAGAGCTGACTGCGACCCCCAGCAGTATCAACAGGGTTAGTGTGAGTCCCTTGCAGCCAGGACTGTCCCCATGGGCAGGGACCAGGGCTTCCTGCTTCCAGATAAAGGGCATGGAGAGATAGCGATGTCTCAAACCCATTCACATGGCAAGTTCTTTACTTTCTCCCACTGCCCACATAGGTGCTCCAACCTGGAAACCAAACAATTGGAATCCACTTTGAAAACAGTCAGGTTGTAACACTGTCCTGGACAGACATCCCCTTCCATGCCCTTCTTTGCTAGATTGGTCCAAATTTGCCAGAAGTCCTCTCAAAACAGAGCAGAGTTTTTTGGCAGATTGGGGTTTTCCAGGAAATACACGTGGCTGAGTGTCACCAAGCACTTTGGAAACCTCTCACAGATCTGTTATGTGGAAAATTATTAAACATTAGCAGTTGTACAAAACAAAACAAACACATTCACACCAAGTAAAGGTGACCAGAATCAAACACCTGGCTTCAAAAAGCATGGGCAATTTCAATTAGCATTCCCCAACACCCATAAACTTAAACACTCCTGCTTATAACCACTGTCTGTATAGGAAATGTAGTCCTATCTTCTGAATGTGTATACCAGCCTGTGTGTTATCTTTTCAGATGGAGCCATTTGTATTAAGGGAAGAAAAATGCAAGTATCTAGAGGCCACCTTTAATAAAGTATTTGATAGAGTGCCTTGCAAAACCATACCTGGCAAATGAATTCGAATTGGAGTGGATACAAGCTGAGACACCTGACGGAAAATTGGCTAAGAGGTGTGTAAACACAGAGCCATGATAAACTACAGGGGTCTGCATGGGGAGGAAGGTGTCCAGAAGGTGCCACAGGGATCGATGTTAGAGCTGGTCTAGTTTAACATCTTTATTAATGACAGGGAGGGAGAAGTAAACAACACATTAATAACATCCCAGGATGATACTGAACAGCACAATTCCCTAGACAGAGCCAAGAGAAGGAATTTGCAGAGCAAAGGCTGACCCTGCATAGCTTCTTGCTTTTTGTTATCAAGGTCAAGAGATGTGTTGGGCACAGGAGGTGGGAAAGGAGCCATTGGACTGAAAAGAATCTAGAAAAGGAGCCCAGGCAGGAAGCATGAGATGAATACTGTGAGATAATGAGGGAAAGCAAGTTTCGGTCAAACTCCTTTTTCTAATCCCCCAAGATCCTCATTTTTGCCCTGAGAAGGGCACTACAGACAATGGGCCATATAAATTGGCAGCTATGTCTCCATATCTAGATGCTCCCTTCAATATGCTGTGCCACTCCAAGGAAGCTGCAGGCAAATGCTTAAAATTAGAGATGCAGTCTATCCCAACACCAGAGGTACTGCCCTGGTGCAAAGGAATGCTGTTTCAGTAACAGAAGTGTCAGGATAGATAGCAAGCATGAAGTGATCAGTGAGATCTCTGCTTTTGCAAATTGGTGATTGCTTAATACCAGCAATTGTCATTTTATTTAATTTATGTTATCTTTTGGGGCATGATCCTGGCTAGGGAAACACACACACACACTCAATACTTCAGAAAGACTGATTTTCTGTATTTCAAGGGAATTATGAGCAAAACTCTTGGGAAGGAAGATGAGGGCAGGAAAATGAGATGACCACAGTTGAGCAAGTGGGAGACAGTGCAGGAAAGAACCACAAAAAAAAAAAATCTGTGGAGCTGGAAGAAAATCAGCCTTGCAATGAGAGACTGAAAATTCTTGATCTGTTTAGCTCATCAAAAAGATGATTGAGATTTAACTGATTGCAATGTGTAAGTACCTTCCCAGGAAGAAAATACAAGGTGTGAAAGGCACTTCAATCACATGGGGAAAGGAACAAAAGAGCCAACAGCTGGAAATTAAGGTCAGACAAATTCCAGTAAGACATAAGGCCCAGATTTGCAGCAGAAAATGTGACCAGACATTCAGTCAAAATCCCAGGGATGTGGTAACTTCTGGGACATAGTAATTTCTTCACATCTGAAAGCAAGGGATGATTTTCTGTAAGATGCTCCAGTCAAATACTGGATGCTGTTCAGTAGAAACCAGATGCAACTCCCTGCTTCACACAAGAGGGCTGTGCTGCAAAGGGGGTCATGACAGATGACCTGTGGTTTCCTTCCAGAATTACTTGGCTGGAAGAGGATGTTTAAATACCTTATGCTACATCTCATTCCTTTCCATTCCACAACTGCTGGCATATCCTCTTTACACTCTTAATTAGAGATCTGCATTCATCATCTTTTTTCCATTCTAGATATTGTGGAGTACTTGTTTTTTTCATGTTTGCTATACCCGTGTCTTCATTTATCCCACACTGCTGTCTGTCATTTCAAAGCACAGCCTGTGGCTCCCCATGCATTTTCCACACCTGTGGTTAAGATCTCGATAGGACAGTTCCTGTTTTATTCCTAGAACTGCAGGAGCCTATTAAAGAAGGAAACTTATGCTGTTTCTTTAAGGAAAGCTTTATTCTTCTCTGTGCTAGTAAATTTTTTTTTCCCCAGTTGTGAAGCTCGCATCCTTTTCAACAGCACAGCATCTTCTTCTCATAAGATGAGACAACCTGGTATCAGGTACCCCAAATTCACCTCCTGAGGAGTTCTTGCTGGCTATACCTAATGCTAAATGCACCTTGACTTAATGCTGCAGGAGGAGTTCAGATGCTGTGGGCTCTGGGGACTAGGACATGGGGAGGAAGCCAAAGTGCAGGAGAGAAGCTCAAGGTTGTTTTTGCTGCTATTATTTAAGTTAACAGCAAAGGTGAGGCCAAGAGCGCGGGTAGGCCTGACCCTGCCCTTGCACTCTGTAAGGAGCCAGCGGAGTGCACTCCTGCTCACACATGGGTCTTGTGCAAGGAGACATCTGGAGACACGACCCATCTGGATCAGACCTCTCTCCTGGGAACAGTGCTTGTGTGACTTCCTGGAGACCATAAAGTTGCCAGAAACGCAAAGGCACTTCAGAAATGGGCAGAAGTGACGAAAAGTCTGTGGGGAAAGGCCTGGAGCAGGAGTAAAAGCGGAACTTGCCTGCTTGCGAGAACTTGGGAGGAGGAGGGAGGGTATTAAGGGTCCCCTGGTGGTTTCACTGGGAGGAAGGGAATGAAATCAGGCAAGAAAAATTGCATCTGAACATCAGGAAATGCTTTCTGTCACATAGATGTATTAGCTTGGGGAATTGCATCCTTAGGCATGGGGTGAGGACACGGTTGCTCAAGATATGCTCGGCAACCCTCTGAGCTTGAAGGGAAATGTCCTGTTGAGGAATCACTGTCTCAGAGCTGTGCCAAGCTGGGACAGTCCCAGCACTGCCACTACACCCCCACTGTGTTGATGTCATTCAGAGTGCTGCTGGGTGCCCTCTGCAGCCCTGGGACCTCAGGCTGTCTGGTTTCACAGGCTGGGAGCAGGGATGTGAATCCTCCTCATGGTGTCCAGCCCCAAGTTCCTTTGTTCTTCTCCCACGGTTCTTCTCCCTGGATGGCTCTTTTCTCATCTGCTGGAGTGCCAGTGGTGAGGGAGATGGGCAGGAGGAGAAAGGCTCCCCAGGAGTCCTGGACATCCTAGACTGATGTCCACACCAGTGCCACTGCACTGTGAGAGGTGGGAAGTCACAGCTGGGTTTTGCACCTCTATGGCTGTGAGCCCACCTCCAGCAGTGCTCGCCAAGCTCTGTCTTGACCACCAGCCCATTTAGGTTACCCCAATAGTTTTATCCTGTGGGATGTCGGCTGTAGGGACCTTCTGACTTTCTGTCACCTTTCCTTGTTCACTGACCCAGCTTCTTGAGCCTGCTTTGGCCAGGGGTGACCATAGCCTGGGGCAGACCTTTCTTACCAAACTGGTGGGCTCCTACAGAAGCTCTGAATGCAGCAGCCAGCAGCACCATTTCTCCCACATATATATATCTGTTTCCCAAGTAAGACCTATTGCCAGCCTGTCCCTTATCTACCTTTCCGTCCTTTCCAGCCGCTCCTCTCTTCCCGACTTCTCCCGGAGTTGTGTTGTTGCCATGGTTACCCGTTTATCTTTAAGACATACATTTACCCCCACCCCACCCCAGTGCAAAGTGAAATTCCCGACTTCATTCTCTGTAGAGAACTGCCTCCCTCTAAAGTGGCACTAATTGAGCATGAAATGCTATGCAACTAAATTACACCATAATTTATTCGGCGTTAAATGATTTTAAGCAGTGGCTCAGGAGTGCTGGGAACAAGAATCACTCCCCTCATCCCACTCCCCTCACTTCCTCACTGTGCTGCCTGCGCCGCAGCCGGGAGCAAGCCGAAGTCCGAGGATTACATCCTCCGAAGAAGGACCAGCCCTCAACAGGACAGCCGCCACCTCACTGGCGGATTTTTTCGGGAGAGCTGACAGCTTGCTGGGCACTCATCAAAGAACCTCTGATCACACCCCGATCACTCATGAGAGTCCTAATTTCCAACAGGGAGCCTCTCTGTAAACTGCAGTGTACGGAATGTCACCAGCACCATGAAGGATCTGGGTGGTTTTAGCCTGTCAGGCTCAGATCGGGGGCTGAGGGCTTTTCCTCTCAGAAGACAGAGAACTTCAGTGCAGACCAATTTGGGCCAGTTTGAAACCAGCTGCCAGATTATATCACATTGGCTATTTCTTCATTCCCAGACCACAGATCCTTCCCTCCCGCCTGACAATTGCCCTCCAGCACTGCAGAATATCAGGTCTCTCACACTGGTGTTTCTCTGCAGCAAGGAAATGCATGTTGTTCCTAAGGAAATAGGAAATAATTTGCTCCCCCTTCTAAACTCCAGCAAAATACCATTTTGAAGAAAAATGCATAAGTTTCACATTGAAAATGGAAAACCAAGATGTTCCAACACTCTTCAGAAATGTTTTTCACTGTCTTTTCAGACTGAATGCATTTGACAAAATTGATAAAAATATCAAAACTACCCCCATCAGCACAAGGTGTATTTTTAGACATAAAAGAGGAAAAGTTTCATTCAGTGAGAAAAAATGTCCCTACTTCCACTCAGAATGGAGACAATTTCAGCATTGTGTAAGAGACTCCAGGAGAAAAGCATTCTCCTAAATAAGGAAGGATGGGAAAAGTACCAGCAGGATCAGAGGTACAGAAATACAGAGCAGCTTCCAGCTTTCTTTTTTCTTTTATTTTCTTTTTTTTTTCCCTTTATTTTTTATTAAATATATGGGGACTAGGGTTAATTGGGACTCCTTCAAGTCAAAGAGTAACTGGGGACAAGAAGTAGCTAGCCCCATAGAAAATGAAGCAGGGCTGCATGAACAAGCAGATTAGGACTCTAGTCTGTGTAAGGCTGGGTGATGATTAAGGATGGGTAGATTAGGAGTTCAGCTAGTCTAAAATAGCATGGAAAAGATGACCAGGGATGGATGCTTTTCTGCCTTTTCTGAGACAGCAGTATATCAAACTAGAAGAAAACAGGTTCAAAAGAAGCAAAGGGATTTTTCTCTCATGTATGGAGGTTAACCTGTGTAACTTCTCACTGCAGGACTTTGTGGGTGGTAAAAGTGTTGTAAAAAAAGTGGTACAAAAAAACCACCAGGATTATTTCACAGGGAGATAATTCATCGAATATTGCTTAATCCTAGAGTGGTGTTTTGTTGCAAGCTCGAAGATAGTACTCAGGAAAAAAAATCATAGAATCACGTTGCATTGCTTCTGGTTTGAAACACACCCTCGAGGATGTTGAGGTGCTGGGCCAGACTATTTACAAGGATTTTTGTGGTCTCATGAAGCTGTCTCAAGTGATTGACATCCAGCAGGAAGGGATTGTGCAGGTATCTTAGCCTTGTTCCAGCAGTGTGGGCACTGACAACTTTCCAGACCTCCTCCCAGACTGTGCGACCTCCTTCTGCTGAAACAGTATTCCAGTGGGAAAGATCAATTTATACAAAGCAAAATGTTTCACTTACAAGTGTTGCCTTTGGGACAAACTCATTTTAAGGTGAAAAAAAAAATGGAGAGAGAGAAGAAAGAAAGGGGAAAAAAGAAAGAGGATGAGTACTTTGATAAGGTTGAAGTGTTTCATTTGGGTCTTTCTTGTGTGCAGTGTTTCAAGATGACTCCTTCCCCTGTTTCAAAAGGGAATTGCATTGTAAAACCAAATGAAAAATTAAAAAAAAAAAAAGGAAACTGAAGCAGAACTGTTTGAGTCATCCCCACATCTTTTTCCCCTGCTGTTTTCCTTCAAGAAGACGGTTAAATCTCCCGGGCTTTTGTTCCATCCTGGAATGGAAAACCTCTTAAAACCACTGAACTTCCCCCAGGTTCCCACACAACCGCTTCCCTGCTCTTTAGTATGACCTCTGTGGTGGGAAGCCGAGATACTGAGCCCAGGCCACTCTCCAGCTGCCCCAGATAATCCTCCCAGCTCACATTGAGCTCTGCTAAAAGAGGCAGGCAGCTGGTACAAAATTTGCCCATCCTTTTCTAGGCAGAAAGGGAAAATGCTGGGCTCCACAACTGCAAGTCAAATGCCTTTCACTGCCATGAATTTTCCTGAAGATGAGCTCTGAGTGCTGGCACTGGAGATGCAGGGAACAACAGCAGCCACGCCAGCTCTGCATGCTCAGGAGCAGCCCCTGTACCAAGCAGGGAGCACACGCCTCGGGTGTCCACCCCACCAGGACACCAGCACCCACTAGGACCAACTCTCCATCACTCCTGACATGATCTGCAGGCTTGTTCCTCCACCAGGTGCCTGTGGAATGATAGAAAGCCTCTTTTCCAACCTTGAGTCAGACAGGTGGTTTCTGTGCTGGTGGCAGGCTGGCAAAGGACCACATCCTTTCCTGCCAGTCAGCTCTGAGAATTGAAGGAAGATGTTTGTTCGCTCTCCTCTGTCACCCAGCTTTATGAACTCAAGGAAGATGTTTGTTTGCTCTCCTCATCTTTCCTACAGCATTTGGGAGCCCTTTGAGGCAGTGTTTTTCATTCCATCCTGCCTCGTTCCTTGAGGTGATTCCCAGCACACAGAAGCCCTCTTGCACCTCACCCAGCAAGGCCACACCGTGGCTAACACTCAAAATCCCTGCCAGCAAATAAATAATTACTTGAGAGAACCTAGGCTCAGAACTGGGCTTGGACAAATAACATTTTTCTCCTTTTCTTCTTTTTAAAGCTGGCTTCAACAAGAGAGTTGAAAAATATTTTTGCCCCAGAAGTAAAACTTTGGGTGAATTTGAAAGGTGAAAAGCATTATTCTGGCTCTAAGAAAGCCTCTTGTTTCCCATCATTTCTTCACGTGATCTCCGCAAACTAAAAAAATAACAGTTTTCATGTGAAAGTGTGAAAAAGAGCAATTTAAGCTCTTGTGGAATGGCTTATTTCTGACTGAAGCAGTCTTTTCTCACCCAAATTAACTGCTAAAGTTGATACAAAGTTTCAAAGTACGCTCCTCACACCAAAGTGCAGAAAATTTCACCCAAAGGGTGTCATTTCCTGGCATTCCCATGGCCGCAGAGGTGTCATGCAGGGGGTTGCAGTGCTCCCATGAAGAACCGAGAGCTGTGAGTTGCTCGCTTTGGGGCTTTTTAAAGTAAAATAACAATCTTTTGAGAGTGAAAGTCCAGTCCTGGCAGAACAGATGTTGTAACTTATCACATTTATGGTGGAAACTTGAGGGCCAAGAGGGAATTCAAACAGCAAATAGTTAACAGCATAAACCCAAATAACGAGAAATATATAACGTGTATCAGAGGACCGAAGGGAGTTGATTGGTCTGATGGAGCAGCGGGGGGTAGAAAGCAGCAATTAAAGCACAGGAGGAGGAAGAGGAGGCAAAGGAGGACATTTCGTGGTAGCCCAGTGATTCCTTTAAATCTAGAGGGGTAAAAGTATATGATTCTCATTAAAATCAGCTGCTGTCCTGGAGGACCCGAGTGTAACACACACTTTTTCCATCTTCAGCAATCACACGATGAGCTAAGTGCAGTGTTACAGGGCATTGAGGTCTTTTCTAATTAACTGCCCCAAACTTCATTAACTCAGTTGATATGTCCCGGTGCCCTTCCGGGATGCTGAAAAACAGCCACGAAGTGACAGAGGTTGTCAATCTGAGCTGAAACTCTGGTAAACAGAGAGTCCGATGTAGAAGATGGAGAGGCACAGACCTTTGTGAATTCCCCATGTTGCCTCACGAACAGCTCGCAGCGGCTAAACGCTGGAGTTTCGGCTTGGTGATTACCTCCCTTTTGTCCCCCGTAAACGCTTTTGTTGTTGTGATTAATTGTTTGCCACCGAAGCTATTACTTATCAGATTGTTTGCTAGCTCCTTTATCAGCTGAGCTGAACAGGGGCTTGTTTGTGTGATGCTAAAACAGCGTGGGAGGCTGCAGAGCTGGATGGAGCCACGGGAGAGGTTGGCTGGAGGAGGCTGTTGGGATACAAAACCGCCTCTGGCAGCCAAAGCGCAGAGTTTCCTAACCACGGGAGGTGCTAGTTAAGCACCGGTACCATTCTGTCAACCCCAGTCAGTGGTTTGCTCAGATCTAGTATTCATTAAATGCTATATTCTTCGATAAATGGAGAATGTATTGTGGAGCTTTAATAAAGGCTGTTGCTCATAACGCTGCTTACCGAAGCCTTTCATCTTCACCCTAATTAATTCATGCTAATTTCCTTGCCAGTTGGATACATCAATTTGAAGTTTAAAATAGAATCTTAGTTTGTTTGTGGAGTTCAACATGTTGCAAAATATAGCTCTCCTGTCAGAAAAAAAATTGCACAAAAGGAAAGATCCAAATGGGATCTTACAAACACGATGTGCTGTGCAGTGTGGGTTGGAGAAATGTGGCATTGCTCCAGGGCCCACATCTGCCCCCTCACTGTAGGATCCATCCTAAGTGCTCAGAGACTCCACTGGGAACCCTCTCTACCAACGGGATCTTTCCACTGTGCTACTGCACCTTTGTTTTATCAACACAAAGACGGGAGACTATATATTCCTTCACCTGGATTAATTCCTCTGTGTCACGATCAAAACAAGCTTTATCAGAAGATGCCATTTCTTGGAGTTGGAATGTGGACTGTTTGAAAGATCTCCGAGGAACAGGTTTTTGCCTAATCCAGCACAGGCCCTGGGGTGCTGGAGAAAGAGTACAGCGGGGATTGCATTCAGGCTGCTCTCAGAAGTTTTTCTTCCCACCAGCCCTACAACAGCTCAGTTCCTACTGTAGCTTAAGGAATATAAAGTCACAGCTGAGAGGGCTGTAAAGGACACAGAGAGCCATCAGTCATCTCCTTCCCCAAAACTAGTCTTTCTCCAGTCCTTCGTGGCAGACATGTTATTCTCAAAGATTCCCCAAAACAGCAAGCCTCATTCTCTCCAGACAGTCAGCACACACTTAATTCTTGTCACTGTGATTTACTTGTATCTTGCTTGAAATCCCCTTCCTGCAGTTTAAACCTGTTTCTTCTTTCCTGTCCGATGGCTGTGGATCATTCCCACCCTCTCTACTGCCTCATGACTATTCCCCAGTCTTTTCTTCCTCACAACCCCAGGCTTTCTGTTTCCCCGTACAGGTCATTTTGGAGTGACACAGGTAGATATTCAGACACAAACGTGATGAGAGAAGCAGAGACCCAGGAGATACATGCACATGGGCTTGCACACCCACACATGAGTGCTTACAAGCGTGCACACCCTGCATCCAGCCTTTTTCTCCCTAAGCATCCTTTGCTCACGGCGCCAGCAGCAGCACAGGTCCCCGAGCTGTCAGAGAAACAACCAGCTCTCCCAAAAGCCCCAGGTAACTGTGCGCTCTGCAGCCCTGGTGAAAAATCCCCTCAGCATTCAAGAGGAGCAAAATTCGGTGTAAACAGTTGTAGAAGTCTCTCTGCTCCTTGCCTGAGTATGTGGATGGCTGACCAGCAGAGAGACAGCAAAGAAGCTGTCTGTGCACCCTCAGGCATGATAATGCACCGGGCAGATTCCACGGAATTGCGGGAAATTTTGCTGGAAATGTGGCGTGCAAAGAGCTACCGCAAGTTCCAGCTGGTTTGAATTTTCTCTGTATTTATAAAAAATAAATTGATACTTTATTACCTAATCAAAGTAGCTACTCATGCGTTTTCACCTCCCCCTCCCTCCTCAAATTTAGCACGGGTGTTTCAGATGCTAATATAGAGCTCCCAAGAGAACAAGAGAGCCTTTCTGTGAGGTTTTTTAAAGACATCTTAGAGGATGCTTAATAAAGAGGCAGCATGGGGTGGTGTCTGGGTCAAAGGCTTTACATTCAGGGTACTTGGACTCCTTCCCAGTTCTGGCACAACTCCAGAACAAATGGTCCATTGCTCTGTGACTCAGTTTCCCCCTCTACCTAGTGAGATCCTAAGCCTGCCCTTTCCCATGCTTTGGCAGAGAGCTAAAATCTGTCCCTGGTACCATCACCACCCCTGCATTCTCCATCCTACCAACTACTGCAACATGTTCCCTGTGGCACAGAGAACCCCAGTCCCAGCCCAAGGCTGAGCCCAGGTTCTGTGAGCAATTTGTGCCATAAAAAACCTGTGCTCAGGGACTTACAGCTGTCTTGGCTAGCAGTACATGTAAACCCCAGGACTCCCTGGATGCAGCTTGGGGCAGGGATGGAGATGCATGATTAGCTACTCACATAGGTGAGCTGACACTGCTGATCTATTTTCAAGGACAGTTTTACCACAGATTTTGGCTGACTAGGTAGCAAAAATGATTTTGGCTTTGTGGGAGTTGCCAAAGTGGAAGAAGAAAATAGGGAGGGTGCAGGATAAATTCTGCTTTTATTCACAGATTCCACTGGTGTCCGGGTGACACTGATGGAGGGATGAGGAACTGTGTTTTCTTCCCACACAAGCAAATATGGTGTTGAGCCAAACTTTTTTACTTGTTGGCAGAATTTTAAGGAGACAATTACCCACACTAAATGTGTGTTAGCCACACATTTTTGGGAAAAGAAACCCCATACAAAATAGGAAATAAACCTTTTTTGTTTCCCTAGCAAAGTAATAATTTTGTAAAAAAATTTATCTAAAAGTAAAGATAAACTCTGTGTTCTGTCTTGCTTCACATGTAAAACCAGCAGGAGAGGAGCTCCAGGACCAGGCTTTTCTATTGCTAGTGTTGTTCTCAGCACTGCTCTGACAGAGCGGATGGTGGCATCAGCCTGGGACCAGCACCCTGGGTCACTTGCCTTACACCCACAGCCCCACACATGCGCCCAACATGCACAACTGCAGACACAACATAGGTCTAGCAAGTGGCATTCCCCAAAATGCATTCCAGCAAATTTTGACCTGGGTTTTATACGGAGAAAAAAGGGGAATCACCCCTCAGTAAGGGAAGATAACAACTCTGAAAGCGTCTTTGAGAACAGCCACTTCTGAGGGAGGGATCCTGTCCCAACCTGTGCCGACACATGTCACTGCCCAGTGTGGGACTGCATGAGTTGTCATGCACAGTTGGGACAGAAACTCCAGGCCTCAGCTGGGCAGGAGGGAGTTGTCCCTCTTCAGCCTATTTGTCTGGATAAACTCTGGTTTGTTTCTCTTCTCTTTGTGGGGTTTATTTGATATGGGAAAACATGCTGGAAGAGGAAAGAGGAGGGACTTTTCTGAAGCATGTGCCCTCACATTGATATCAGACTCCTGAACTGGAAGAAAACTCTGCATATTCTATAGGCAGAACACTGGAGGACTTAGCCAGGACAGGTCCTAGTCAGGACAGGAGACTGTAGCATCTTTTCATCCCCTGCTATGGCAGAGTTCAGTCTGCTGGACCCTGCCTTGTCTGCAGAGGTGCCTGACTGTCACCCAGAAAATACAATGAAAAAGAGCATTGCTCTGATCACATTTCAGGGGCAGCAAGGAGGTCAAGAAGATCAAGAAGATACACCCCCAATATCATACAAGTTGTCCTCATGGGATGTAACAAGCTTCATGGAAAGCTGGCAGTAGCACTTTTGAAACTATGGAGGTCCTCATGTGGCCATGTATTCTCAGCCCTATTAAACACATGGAATAGGGAGACACTGTTTGTTATGCCATTATATAGAAAGGAACCTTAATGAGGACCTTGAGATTTGATGAAGCTGTGCAAGAAACCTGTGCCTCAACTGGAAGTGTGTTCTGGATCTCATCTCCATCCCTGCCTTGAGTTTCCATGGTTTTACATGGCAGACCAGAGGTGTGTCTAGCAGGTAGGGAGGAAAGACAGGGAACAGGCAACAAGCACAGCCAGGCTGTCTTAAGAAGACAGGAAAATATCAGAGTCTGTACATTTAGCCAAACACTCCTTAATAATTTCAGGTTTATTTCCCCATCCTGTCAGCTCATGAAGCAAGTTGAACAGTTTCAACACCCGGCTGAGCTTTGCATTTCATCTCACGTCGAATCCGCTGTCTGGAGACATTTGTTTTGCTTTCATTTATTCCAAAGTCCTGATCTAAGCCATGGAGGGGGATTTTTCCAGTAGGTGCCTGTGTGGCAGGAGGGAAGAGGAACTCAGTGAGTGACTCAGCTTCATACTAACAAGGAGAAATTAAAACCTAAAGCGACTTCATGCAACCAAATGCAGTGAAACAGGCCCTTGATCTAATCAGCACTTTCTAAAGGAATTAAATGCCAATCTATTTTAAAATGCATTTCACTGCAACTTAATGAGGGCAAGAGGGAAAAATCAATTGGTTGTGTAATTTGGGATTTCAATAATAAAAACAATAAATGCTAATTAGGAACATTCTTATTAATGTCATAAAATTCTTGGACAGATTGTAGTCACGTAATTAAAGTTTGACAAAGCTGCTTGAAGAGTTTGAGGCCTGACAGCAATCGCTGGGACATGGACAGGCAGTGGGATGAAGGCAGGCTGTGATGAAGGCTGCATGGTTCCAAGAAGCTGGTGAGTTCTGGGAAGGATGGAAAGTCCTGAGAAACAGGACCACCCCCAAGTCCCTCTGATCCTTCTGAGCTGTGCAGAGACAAGGGCATGGAGCTGAGCATCCCTCATTCATACCCACAGTGGTATCAGAACTTAGTCCACATCCTTGAGACTGTACAGCTGCCATTAACACAGGACAGGAGACTTTTCTCCTGCCACGCATCTGAAAATTACTGGTGTGAATCACTCAGATTCAGGGTGTGGCATTTCCTCAAAGTGCAGAGCCAAATTCTGCAAGGCTGGTGGGATGTCCACTCAGTTAATTAATCTCTCTGCTCCTTGCTGTGTAAGAGACACAAGCTCTGAGAAATACAATTCCCTTTTAGTATCTAACAGGCAGTGAGACTATCTAGCACTGTTAGGGAATAACTCATTTCCTTCTGAAATGTCTCAGGAAAAAGAAATCCCGGCACCAAAAATGTGCACTCATCAGGCAAAGGCCCCTGTTGTAGCAGAAGAGGGGTTGGGATGATTTTCTCAGCAGATCCCAGTCTCTTGCCTGAAGGCACAGACATTTCAGCATGGAGCATCAGAGGGCATGGTTCAGCCTGTGCAGAGCAAGATGAACACAACCAAAACAGGATATTCATGGAACTGACTTAGACAATATCTCGTGTAGTTGTCTCAAGGAGGGTAAGCAATTCCGCTACACTTCACAGCACTGGCTCTCATCTCATCATGGCTTTTCCTAGAAACCATTTTTCTCTAATGCAACTAGAAGAGTAAAAAAATCAACAAAGTTTGGGAAAAAAAGATATCACTATTTATTTTTTCAAAATTTTAAGCAAGAGACCCTACTCATTCCCCTAGTTTTGATGTTCCCTTTAAAATGTTCGTTTTCCAAGCTTGGGTGCTTTAACACTACTTCTTGATCTATCCCTCTTGTATTATTACTCTTTCCTTCTTTTTACTTTTTTCTTCCACATAAAAGAAAATGAGATGAAAAAAACCAAAAAAATGTCAAGACTGGCTAAACCAGGATTTACTTTATTAATGTAGCAAAGAAAAAAAAATGTAGTAACAGCTTTTGGAAACTTCCAGGAAATAATATGTTTAAAAGCTTGGATTTTAATTCTCCCTGAAATGTTTCTGTCCTCATCCCGGTCTTCCAGTGCAATCCCCACTGCAGGATCCCTCCTGTCACAGAAGGGTCGTTTCTTTGCCCATCATTTTCCATCCTGACAGGAGTGTCTTTACCCTCCTCCAGCACCAGCAGTTAGCAGCCGCTTCTCATGCCTGCAGCCTGTGTGTGCAGGGCACTGCTGTGCCTGGCTCCTGCCTGCTCAATCCGGCCCCTCTGGGCTGCAAAGGCAGCTCTGGCAGCTCAGACAGACCTGCTGTCCTCAAGTCAGACTGCTCCCTGCACAATGTTGCTTATCTGCAACATGTATATGTATATGTATATGTATATGTATATGTATATGTATATGTATATGTATATCTATATGTATATCTATATCTATATCTATATCTATATCTATATCTATATCTATATCTATATCTATATCTATATCTATATCTATATCTATATATCTACATCTATATCTACATCTATATCTACATCTATATCTATATCTATCCACGAGGTTGTGTTTGCAGGACTCAGCTGCAACAAGGGTATGCAGAGAGGTAGGAGGTCATTCTGGATTCAATTTTTATTTCGTTTTTTGTCCCATGACGTGGAAGGGAGCTGCAATTTCTGCAATTCCATCAGGAGCCATTCCTGTCCTGAGATGTCACTCCCTGGGATCAGCCCTCTTGTATTTCTCTTCTGTTATGGAAGCAAAACTCATCAATTGTGAGCAGCAGGCACCCCTCTCCTGTGTGATAAATGGGTGACACCAGGCTTTCACCCCTGCCCCCATCTCAGCTCCCTGCCTTCAGGACTGAGTTAAGGGACCAAAGTGTGTAGGAATTGGTACCATGTGCTCGCGCTGCCTTCCCGGAGATTAGCCCCATATGGGGAGAGAGCTGTGTTACCCTCCATTTGGGATGGGGGTTGATCTAAATGTATAGCAGGCATTCTTTGAATACACGTGACAGCCCAAGAGATAGACTTCAAACATCACCAAAACTGGCCCCTTCCCATTGATCTTTGAAATATACAGCCTGGCTTATTATGTTGTAAATATACTTTCAATACACAGTGTCTTAAAATATGTTCCTACCTGACTGCAGAGCCTACATTTCCTGACAACTGGTCTCTTTGGCTGTATCATAAACGTGCAATGTATGGCCCCAAGTCAGCTCACCGTTAACCCTGTGAATTACCCCACAGATTTAGGGTCGGATGCTGCATGGGCTGGAGGACAAGGGCACTAAGACATGCAGCTTCCTGCCAAAAGAAGATACAGAAAGTAGCATCTCAGGAAGACCCAAAGCCTGGTTGATGGGCCCTTCATCTTGTTCAGGTTTACTTCTACAGGTAATAAAGTACTAACAGTTCTCAGCCTTAGGAACAGCACATTTTAGGAAGGTCTTTGCTCTTCATGCTTTAGGCATCAGTGGAAAAACTCTGTGGTTTACCTGTAGTCTTATGTCTTTCTCCAAATTGTCTACTAATGGCTATATAATGCCTGACTGCTCTGTTTAAATCAGTGTGATGCAGGGTCTCAAATCTGGAGGGATCCAACTGACAGCCCCTGAACAATATGTCACTTAATCCTTTTAATAGATTTTTCCAGCCCAATTATTGAAGACAGACAAAATTGCTGAGAACAGGCAGATGGCAGATTTTTTTTCCCAAATACTTTGAGATATTGGTGTTGCCACACTGTTTGAAATTTTATTTTTGCTAAGTAGGAAAGGATTTTGTATGAGAACATTGCAGAAAACAGCCTGAAATCTAACAACCCTGTCAGCTTTAGTTTAAATTCAAATAGCAGTAGGCAGTGACAACAGGTCTACAACTAAGATTTCCTCAGACAAATATCATGACGTGAAGGAAATCTCTGTGGAATAGCCAACTGCATTGAATATGGGCAATGCCTGGATCTAGTTACAATGAGCTGCAAATGCCAGCTAGAATTTTCTTGCATAGAAAGAAGAGCTCTCAGAGGAAAATGCTCTGAGGTAGTAGGATGAATCCAATCTCTGAATGGCTGCAAGGGATATGTAGGATAAATATAAGAAATGGGTTAAGAAGGTGAGATCAACAGAACAAGCACTATTGCACAGGTCAAAAAGCAAGGCAAGGAGTTGAACCCAAATTCCCGTGTTTTTTAAAAATTCTAGTGGTGGTGAGAAATTTGTTTTTCAGCTAAGATTCCTTGAGTGCTGCTGAAATTCTGCTGGAATTAACTGCCACAGTCTCCAGGACTAGAAGCAGACAGCACAACAAATAGGGGCTAGAAATTAATGTGGCTGAGATGGGATTGACCTCCCCACTTCCTGCCATCCTTCACTGAAAGGATATATAGTTCTAATGTCACATTAAGACAGGAATTTTGCTTGACATTTTCTTAGCCTCTCTTAGTAAGAGAAAATCAGAGTAGAAGAAAGCACTGTGCAGCTGTTTGGATTTCTCTTGTATTCTGCTATGCCCTGGAAACTGGCGGGTTCATGGAGGTGGCAATGCCTGGTCCTCAAATGCATCAGCCAGTTTGCAGCCATAGGCAACACGACACTGCTTAAAAATAATTCCATATTTAAAACACTGAGCTCCTTTCATTCACCTCAATATTTTGCAGATCTTGCATGTATTTTTTCCCAGTGTACCTGATTCCACATATCCATAATGATGGGTCAGAGACAAGAGCAGGATGCTACCCACAGAATACTGAGTCCAGCTCTGGGATGTTCACATCTCATCATAATGATGTGAACCCTTTGGAAGGGGTCCAGAGGAGGCCAGGTGGTCAGAGGTTGGAGCATCTCTCTTGTGGAGACAGGCTGAGAGAGTGGAGGTTGTCCAGTCTGAAGAAGAGAAGGCTCTGGGGAGATCTTAAAGCACCTTCCAGTGACTAAAAGGCTACAAGGGAGCTGGAGAGGAGCTTTTGACAAGGGTATGAAGTGATAGGACCAGGGGGATGGCATTAAACTAAAAGATGGGAGATTTAGATTAGCTATTAGGAAGAAATTCTTTACTGTGAGGGGGGTGAGGCCCTGGCACAGGTTGCCCACAGAAACTGTGGCTGCCCCATCCCTGAAAGTGTCCAAGGCCAGTCTGGATGGGACTTGAAACAACCTGGTCTGATGGAAGGTGTCCCTGTCCATGACAGGAGGCTTGGAATGAAATGATCTAAGATCCCTTCCAACTCAAGCCAAGCTATGATTCCATGCCCAGGGCGTGTAAATCCAGGGCAGCCACAGAACAATGTTGGACCACAGAAGGACTTTTCCTCAGGGGTTACTTGACCAGTGATTTAGCAACCACTTGTCTCTACCATGAGCAGCTGGGCAGAGAGGAAGGTGGGAACCAGTCTCAGGATCTGAGCCTAGAGAAACCTTGGTGTCTGGCCAAGCCATGCTTTCACACTTTTCTGCATAAAGGTGAAGTTGAGAAAGTGCTTCCTTTGGAATTATACATTTACATTCTGCCTTACCATTTGACTTTCAGAGATGGAACTTTTTTAGGAGAAAAACCAGCAAAAGTGAATGTCTTCAGAAACCAAATCACACAACCTGGTAAGACTGCAAATAGAGGTGCACCATCATTCTGCATTTGAGGGAGATTTGCTTGTCACTCAACCTTACATTCCCGTCCTTAACCCAGTGGCCAACCTAAACCAGCCCCAGGCTCAGCAGCACATTCTGTACACAGTGTTTTCTTGCAAGAAATAGGTCTAAACTGGTCTTTATTTCCTCTCCCCCCAAATCCCAGTGTATCTCAGCTAAATATGCTTAGAGGTGATCCTAAAATGGCTGTTTTTCTTGTACATGATTTCCCCCAGTCCACTCCCTACAAAAGTTTGGCTTCTTGGGAAGGAAAATGCCAAATAGGTTAGGAAAAGGCCTTTCCTAGCTTTGCTAGTTGCCAAGAAGAAAAATACATTTTAAAAAGCCATAAAAGTGTAATTCTCCTCTACACACATTCTAATAAATCAAAGATAGCTAAAAGGATTTTCTTCAGTGAAAGAAAAATCATCATTTCTTGCCCTATACAAAGTGTGAAAGTTTTAGTCTGAACAGAGAAATTTTACAGAGAATTATGGTCATGTGAAACCAAAGGGTTAGAAAGAAAAGCTCAATGTAACCCAAGCACTGGCTTTTGATATTATGAAAGCTATAATGTATGAAACACTACAGATCTATGGCAAATATATTCCTTTCCATGAGAGGAATTGTCAGAGCACAATGTCTATGAACGAAGATTGATTACACAGAAACTGTTTTTCCACTTGACATTTATTTTGCAGAGGTATTAATGAGGAAACAATTTCTTTTCCCTGCAGTTCAACCTGAGGTCATTCCCCAAGTCTGTTATCAACCTAGACAGCCCATCTGAATGTATCTAATACATGCATTTGAGAGATGAACTATGGTAGGTATATTTGAGGAACGACGATTCCATTTTAAACTACTTTAATTGAGTGGAAGAGTGTTCCTTGGGCTCTGACTTGATCAGTCTTTGCCTAGTTTCTGCACATGACCTTAAGGACCACTATAGAGCTGCACATGCACTGTTTGTGCCTACAGTAACTCTTTTAATTGTTCTCAAGAATTTCTGATTTCATTAATAAAGCAAAGAGAGCTCCAGCAGACCTGACTGGGGCGGTCATGAACATCAGTACTGGCACTTGTGCTGCAGATGCCTGTTCTGCAGACAGCCTGCACTCGCTGTTGGGAGCTGAGCACCAGGATTTCCACTGCAAAGGACACAGAACATGCATGGTGACTCCTCTGGACTGGCAGCACATTTAACTGCAATGGTTAAAGCAGATTTTTTTATGTCACTACCATGAAATGAGCATGGGTGGACATTAGTGCAATAGTATCTTGCAAACCATAGTGGTTGAGAGGCGGGTACAAGTCATATCCAGCCATCTCTGTGGCAGGAGGGATGATCAGGGCAGATGTGGGGAACTCTGAGATTGGCCACAATTTTTTTATAACATCACATCCTAGAAAGGTTATTCAATATCTCAGTTTTGTCTCCTCTTCCTCTGTCACTCCCAGGCACCTAGAGTAACACCTGAGATCTGAGTGTATCAGAGCCATCAAAATGCTCTTTTTATAGACAGTGAGAAAGGGCAGGCAGCATGATATAGGGGTGACCTACCATCTGACACAGAGGGTAGGGCTGATCCCACCTAGTTTTGGCTGTGTTAATGCTGTGGTTCTGATCTACACTGTAGCTGCTGTCTGCTCCTTTCACAGCCAGTGAAGAGGAACAGATACCACCAGGGAATGAGGAAAATAACTTCTTCATACAAGGGTGTTCGACAGACAGGGTGAATCTGCATCAAAAAGTGTTCAACAAAAAAGAGATATCCCAAATGACAAGTGCAAATTAGATGCTGAGCTTTCAGATAGCTGCATCTGGTGGAGAAAAGGCACACATTCGTAGCTATTTGTTCTTGCAGCCGCCCAGAAGGGCTGTAGGAATATGTGACTGGCTTTCATGGCCCAAGCAGGTTTTATGTCTGAGCCCTGGATGCTCCTTTTCTATCAGTGTGTGCTGTGGTGACCACTTTATGCAAGGCAGCTGTGAAGCAGCACAGCAAGTAACCCAAATATCCAGAGCTGCATTTCCACCAAAATCCCCTTTCCCCATAGGTGAGTTTTCAGATAACCAGGGGTTTATACACCTACCCTGATCCAGGCATACCCTACTCCGCCACAGACTGGGAGAGACAGAAGGGTCAGAAAGAAATGTGTCAAGGGATAAGCTCTGCCACAGTGTCCCAACACTGGGATTTCTTGCCCTGTGATCAGCTTCTATAAAGCAGCACCTCCGCTGACCTGAGTCTTGCTCTCTGCCATGAATCCCCAGGGCAGCTGGACAAGCCCAATCATCTGGCAACTGCTGATGAACCTTGCTGATTGGGATAAATTGACACATATCCATCAATAGCTGAACATCCATGTCTCTTAGGAAAAACCTCAGAATTACCCTATATACAGGGAAAATGGAAGGGAGGTTTATGCCGAGTAAAGCTGGCAAATCCCAAAGGATGCTTGAAGAGAGCATTCACCTCTCTTCAAGAACCTGTGGGATGCTGTCCAGAAGACCTCTGCCTGGAGACAAACTGTGGGGAGGACGCAGAGTACCCAGCTCCCATCCAGGGTGCCCTGAAAGGAACCGACCTCGGAGGGGGGAGGTTTTCAGGTCTAAAACTTGTCAGAGAGAGGAGAGTGGTTTTCTCTGACAATCCATCTTGTGATTCTTTGATTGCAGCCACCGCTTTGGAGGAGGAGGCATGCGGAGCGTTCTCTGCTGTCTGTAAAGAAAAGGCTTGAGGACGTTCAGCTGCTTATTGCTGCTGCTAGGCTGCATGGATAAGCAGCAGCCCCTAGGGAGGCTGAGCCAGCCCTAAATCTACTTCAAAGTAGAGAAGAACATTATGACCTGTGCGTGAGGGTCTTAGCTTCTCACACGGCTCCTCCACTCCAGTTTTATGGTGTGAAGAACAGAGCCCTTATGACAGCAGCTCAGCTGCATTTTTCTTGGCGAGCGCATTCCCACCGGACGTCATTCGTTCAGGCGCTCTTCGGAGTGGAAATGAAAAGGAGCGAGAAGTGGCCCCCTTGAAGTTCTGCTCAGCTGGGCTGCTCGTGTTCCTGAAAAACACATCTACCTTTTTATAACTCCCTGAACTCACATTCAGGGAGCCTGGCTGGCGGTTTCCACATGGGGTGTGTGAAGGGGATGCATATCTGATGATAGGAAAGGTGTGTGTGCAGCCTGCAGTCCTGCAGGCATGCAGAGAAAGGTGAGGTGGATGCAGGGACTGCCTTAGGCTGTGGATGTATGGGATGGAAAGAGATGGAAAGCAGAGCTTTCCTCCATATGAGGAGGAGGGTTATTCTAAAGCCAGATCCAGGTAGCCCCCATTGCTGACCAACCACCTTCTCCCTCTTCCAGCCAATCCCACCACAAGCAGCTTTCCCATGCAGCACAGGACTCCAGCAGGACTGGGTGCTCCCAGGGAGGCAACAGTGCTGGCAGACAGGGCCATGCTGGTTCTGCAGCTGTACAGCTCACTCTCCTCTGCAGGTAAATAGAACTCAATGGCTTTAAATCAGCAACAAACTGTGACCAGTGTTCAACTACCTGCAGCTGCCTGAAGCCCTTTATGTTCAGTGGAAAGTCTGTCTCTGGCTAGTGTGGTCTGTCTGCAAGAGAGCCTTCTGGTAGAGGGGATTCACCTCCCTATTTCCTTGATAAATCCCATGCTACAGGACAGCGGTATAGGAGAGTCTGTTTTAGGGGCATGGGGTGAGCAGCTTTCTGCTTTTAAAGTATCAGTTGTTTCATAGAATTATTTTTCTTTCCAGCCTGGCAATGTCCATTTAAGGCAGTTTAAATAAATCCTGGCCTGATGCTGAAGCTAAGAGCTGATGTCGAAGGGAGATTTAGCTGTTTAGTGGCAGAATGTTTAAAAAATAAGCTGGAATGTCCAATACAATTTTTCTGGTGAAGAAGGTCAAATATATCCAGAGAGATTTGATGCCATTCCTGTTTTTTGCTTTGACATCTCACGATCAGGAATTGGCAAGTCGGTTCCACCTGGGTTCTTTCTCTATGAGTTTGGTGTAGGTCTGAGCTAAGGGTGTTTCTCTTTGGATGTGAGATGTGTGATTTTGTTCCTCCTTCTCTCAAGGAGAACTCCTGAAAAGTTTCCAAGCAGACAGCCAAGAGCTGACTGGCAAGTTCTTGCTTTCCTGTGCCACCATAAAATCACCAGTAAATACCCAATTGCCTGAGCATTGGCCAGGAAAAGGGATGTATTTACATTTGACTGCATTGCCAATATGCATGAGCCTCTGTCACAGGAAAGCCCTGTCTGAATTTGTTTGCGTGTGTGCTCTCACCAGTATCGCAGGTTGTGCACTCACACAGACCTTGCACAAGGACCCAACTCCATTTGCATGAGTGCCAAATGCTATTTTCCTCTCCCTTCATATTTGCATTTTCATTTGCCTGTTGCTTGCCTTGCTCACCTGTGCATGAACACGCCTTCCCTTCCCAGGCATACGTGGAGGGATGGTGGCACCTGTATTTACATATGAATTTCCAGCTAAGGTATTTGTGGACAAGCCTATGAACAAGTATTTCCCTGCTAGTGTATCTCTGAATAAGTGCTCACATGAGTGTTCTTTTGCCAGCAAATTCCTAGATAAATCTTCATCAGTTCATATAAGTGCAAGTACTTGCTTTGGGATTTGCCTGCCAATACGTATCTAGAGATACACTTGCCTGAAAATTCATATCCACATGTGGCTCTGCATGCGAATGCTGGTTCAAAGAATCTCACCTCGCACTTTCCTTTTTTTACCTGCACCTTTTCAGCCTGGATTCTGCCACAATAAGTATTCACAAGAAAAGCAAGCAATGGGGGAGGTGAATGCCTTCAAAGCAAATCACGGCTCTTATTCAGATGAATAGTGGAGAGTCTTTTCTTCTGATACTGTCCTTCCTGCTCTTGTGATATGCACATGACTCTATATGTTTCCATTTGAGGCCCGAGGAACTCTGCTAGTTCCCCCCTGCTGCCCACAAGCCAAAAAGACGATAAGGGAATATAATGAACACAAACAATGGTGGAGGCTGAATTTGACTTTTTTTTTCCTCCAGGGACAGACAGGACTCACAGATGTAGGAATATTATTGAATTCCTTTGGATACATTTGATCTCTCAGCCAAAAAAGTATGTGGGACATTTCCGCTTATTTTTAAAACATTCTGCCACAAAACAGTAATTCAATTAACGAAAGCTCCCACTGATGTCAGCCCTGAGCTTCAGCCTGGCTGAACATTTCTCTCTGCTTACACACAAAAGCCACCTTAAAGGGGAGCGACTAATCTACATATGTTTGGAAAGGAAAAGCCTTCATGAAATCTTTTATGATTTAAAGTGAAGGCACGTAATGAACAAAGTGTGTTGCTCATTGAATGCACCCATGTGCAAGCAGGCCTTCGCCAGTTGAGTTGTGGTCTTTCAGCCCTGCTTGAGGTGGATCTGGAGCCATGGAAGGTGTCTGAGAGTTGTGCTGAGGCACTGCACGGCTCTCTCCTTGGAGCAGCCTGCTTCCCTTTGCTTCTTTCCCTCCTGGCAAAGGAAATGGGAAAGTGAACGTTGCTGCACTGTGAACACAGCTCCATTTTCATGCATTGACTGAGGGCTCAGAGTCTTCAAGTCAGAGCTGTTGAAAAGATATGCCTTCCCTGGAATAACTCCCTCTCCCCACTCCCACCCCCCCAAGCCCCAAACAATTACCTTGGCCATATGTTTTGTAAAAAGCACTTTTCACAAAAACAACATCTTTTGTGAAATAGAATCTGACAGCTCTCTTTTAATGTGACATTAAGTGTGAGGTTTTAATCTCATAAACATCTGAAAATTCAGAAGTTGATCCTTCCCCAGAAGCTTTAACTCTGCCCCCTCGTGCATGCGCCCTCCAACAGGAGGGCTCACCAAACAAGCACACAAAAATACTTTCCAATGAAACCCTGTGAATATAATTCTGATGCCTCTCAGGTTGCAGGGGAAAGTGCAATTTAAACACAAATCAAAATCAGACAATTAAGGTAACTTAAAAAGTAATATCACAGATGTGTTATTTAACATCATTTGGGAATACGCAATAAGATATGGAGATAAACTGAGATGGAGAAATTGAGGGGGCAATATGTTTGAAATATCCAGGTAGATGGATTAGAAAACAAATCAGTCTCCAGAACACTCACTCAGATGCAACCAGGCTGAGAGCACTTGAAAGTTGCTTCTGAGCCACAGCTGTTTGGAGCCATCCATGAAATGAATCTCATGGATCTCTGTCCATCCTCAATGCGTGAATCTGTATGTGGCAAAAAAACCCAAAAATATTGCTGATCTTATTTAGAATCCTTTGCTGAGGGCAAGAGAGTGTACTGGACACTGACAATCTTGTTCTGCTCTGAAACGTGTCCCTCACTCTGGAGCAGAGCCAGAGTCCACTGTTTGGATGGTGGGAGAGGAAGTAAATGAAGTTTGTCAGGCTGCACTGCTTGGAGTGGCTGAGCTGAATCCCAGCACAAACAATGGATTTCTCCCTGGAAAACCGTGTGCATACCCAAGACAGCTTCACAAAGGGAGAGGAAACACCTCAAGGGGATCAGTGGAGATGTGAAAATGCATGGTCACATCTTCTGAGTACCAGCATGGGTCGTGGAAGAGAGGCCTGGGGCTTAGTGATGGCCTCTTTACCCAGCAGACATTTCCTGCAGTCTCATTGCCCAAGGAATTGTGCCATGCTGTGGGAATTCCTGAAGGGGCAGGGGGAATTGTTTTAAACAAAAAGAAGGGATATTCAGTCTAGATATCATAAAGAAATTCTTTACAATAAAGGTAGGGAAACAGTGGTGTGGGTTGCCTGGAAGGATGGTAGATGTCTTACCCCTGGAAAAATTCAAGGCCAGGGAAGGGGCTCTGAGAAACCTGATCCAGTTGGAGATGTCCCTGCAGGGGGCTTGGAACAAATGACCTTTAAAGGTGCCTTGCAACCCGAAGTATTCTATGTTTCTATTAAATGGGCAGACTGCTCAGCTACAGCAGAGCAGGGTTGGCCTTTCAGTGCTTTGTGGTGAATAGGGGCAGACTGCCAGCCTGGGGGAATTGCAGAGTCTGAATAGACCTTGAGGAGTTTGTAAGGGGCTACAGTGGCTCTTTAGAGCTGTGTGAAGTGAGGCTGAGAGGACAAGGGGAATGTTAAAGGGGAAGAATTAATTTGCACATCTCATTTGGGCCTCCATCAGCACATCCTTTCCACAGGATCAGGGCTCAGCTGCCCAGCTGCTCTGACATCCCTGTGACATGCAGGGCTGTGCAAGTGGTGAATCTGGACACCCTTGTGCCATCTGGACATGGTGCCATCATCATGATGGCACAGTGAGGGACAGCTGGGGACCAGGCACCTGGTCACCTTCCCACTCAGTGACCCCCTGGGACTCGAGGATGCCACTCCAAGTGGCTTGTGGGACAAAAATGTTCTTGTTGCAGGACTTCTCAGTTGACTCCGTGCAAGAGGGTGATGATTTTACCTGCACTGAGCTGGGAGATGATTCCTGATGTTGTTCTGCCAGAGAGCTCCCAGCCTTGGGGAAGGAGCACTCTGAAGGGGAGACGGTAAATGCATCCAGGGACATAAGGATGGACAAATGATCTTTTGCTTTCATTGCCAGAAGGGACTAAATACCACCAGTCTGGCAGCATCAGTCAGCAGTGCTCTTTGGGTTACCGTGAGTGTGAAGGATAGGGGCAGAAGACTACAAATAAGAATATTTTATCAGCTGTTGGATTCTTCAGGGCATTTGTGTACAACCTGGGGCAGCACTTCGATGGTTCCCATCCCACAATGCAGAATGACAGTGAGCTGGCTGGTGAAATACCACCATTTCTCTGGTCCTGCTTGACCCCCTGGGTTAGAGTCCCTTGCAGGGTGAAAGACAAGAGTCTGTTCTTGCAGTCTTTGGAGATCAGTTCCACTGACCTTGCTGGCACTGCGGGAGCTGGTGACTTGAGGGTTATCAGAGCCTAGCCCGCCCAGCGGCTGCACGGCTAGAGCAGCTCAGGTACAAACACTTGGTGCCTGTCTCTCTGCTCACCTGACCAGCATGAGAAGCAGGATATCTCTCACCAACTGCACTGGCTCATTCCAGCCTCCAGCATTGTGTCTCTCCAAGCCGGCAAGGCAAAGCTGCATTTCAGAGGCTGGGGCAGATGCTCATGCCAAGTGGCTTTGATCAAAGCCATTGTTTAGTTATCAAAGGCAGGGTAAACAGCTGGACATGCACCTGCTGGGGAAAGGCTCTTTCCTCCTTTCTCCAATCTCAGCCAACTTCAGCACAACTGGGAGAGATCATTTTGCACCCTGAGGCTGTTTCAGGAGGGTGATCCTTTTTTTCAGGATAGTGAATGAAGTGTCCTCACAGTCCCCATTACTTCTGTGTTGAGCAATCATTCTGTGATCTTGGAAAACACTGAGGTCTTTGCTCTGGGGGCAGTCTTAAAAGTGTAGGGTGCATGAGGATATTTAACCTGAAAGTACCAGGCCCTGACATAAGTAACTCAGTCTCCGGAACTCCAGGAGGCTGCCAAGGGGTGCCTGACCACAGTGTGGAGAAGGAGTTTTTCCCCTCTAAAGTTCCTGTCTCCTAGAGAAGGCAAGAAGGAATCATGTCTCCATCTTCAGATGTCCAGAAATCTTTGTGGCAGGCTGAGTCAAATCAGGAGAAGTTTTATCAAGCCTTCCAGTAGGAACAAGAAGGTAAAGGGACAAAAAAAGAGGGATCACAGAAGTATCAGCTTTGAAGGGTGAGATATTTCTGTGGCTGAGCAAAGGCTGAGAGTCCTTGGCTCAAGAAGTAGGATGAAGCAGCCACGTCGCCTGCTTTTGTGAAACCCCATCTCCCTGAGCTTCATATCTCTCCACACTGAGGGCTCCTCTCCCTTTCCCGTTTTTTTTTTCCTTTCTTCCCAAGAAAAGAAATGCAGGACAGAGCTGGTGCTGCTTTCCCAAAGTGTTTCCCCCAGGGTCCTTGTTGCAGCATCAAATTTCCTTTGAAATGGCTATGTGGGAAACACAGTTTCTTGGGTCACTTCCCAAATGAAAAAGAAAAAAAAGACAATAAAAAATGAAATAGGAAAATAAAATTCAACATATGAAGAGCAGAAGCCAAATCACAGCAGTTCTCTGTCCCATTTAATACTTGGTCCTAGGGAGGAGACTGAAAGTGTTGTTGGGAACAGTGATTTTGCATTACCATGTTCCTGCTTCTAAATGTCTTCCTGGCTCCCTCCCTGGATTAGCCTTTTTGCCCTTTTTCCATTTAAATTCCACCAAGATCTGGGGCACTGACTACTCTGCAAGCTGAGTGTAGAAACAGACGGCTGACTGGAAGCAATTCCTGGAGTGTATTCCAGACCACCAAAGCCACCCAGGGAAGAGGATGAGTTCCTCTTTAAACACTTGTTTGTGATTTGAAGAAAGACAAAACTGATTATCTTGGGTACAAAGACTCATATTTCTGTCTTTGCCATCTGCATCTGCTCCTAACCAGCCCTTGGTTGTCATCTCTGTGTTGACCCACACCAGGAAAATGGTACACCTCTGCTCAGCCCTGTATCCCTGTATCCCACCCAGCTGCACGCACCCCTGACTCCTCAGCAGCTGTGCTTGAAGGTGCAGTGACCTTCTGAAAGCTGCAGCCTGAGATCTCCACTAGGACATCAGCTGTCTATTAACATTTCCCAAACTTTTCCTAGTGCCTGCTGACATGTGAGAAGCTTTCTGCCACCTGGCCCTCTTGGCAAGCATCAGGCAGCGTCTGTCCTGCTTTGATCTGCTGTGCATGATGTTTGACCAGGAATGAGTGGGCTGACGTGTCTCGGTCTGTTTCTGCCAAAGCTGATAGAATAAGCAAAAGGATTCAGTTGGCTGGGGTCAGCACCCCAGACCTGTACAAACCCCTGCTTGAACTCTGCAGACAGGCCTGCAAAGTCTGCAAAATCAAGGGCAAATAGCTTTCTTCCTGCTCAGATCATATTTACTTTCCCCACACAGAATATTTATTTATACCAGTGCTGGCTGATAGGATGGGAAGGCATCAAGAAAGGCACCAGACGGACTATCCAGGACAGTTTTCCTTGGGCTTTGTTTATATCACATTTGAAAAATCCATTTTCTTAAAGGCTGCCCAGCCAAGGAAATGTGCAGAACATCCAGCCTTGGTGAGACCTGAAAGTTGATAGCTCTGCTGCTGTGTCGGCTGTTCCCATGCTCACAGAAAGTCAGCTCTGCTTGCTCTGCCTCATGGTTTCTTTTCAGTGACTTTGTCACATCTGGCAACCTCATGGCTACCCTGAAGCTTCGTTTTCTGGTCCAGCTGGGGCCCCTCCTGACCTTGCTGGTGGTTGTGTCAGAGTGAGCTCCCGGAGTCCTGATCCCAGCTCACCTTGTGAACACACAGTTTGATTCAATCAACCTGACACATTCCCCTGCTATTGCTTGCAGTGCATCACCTCTGCATTTTGCAAAAATCCTATCAGTAGGGACACATTTTGTCCAAAGTGGTGATTTTTACATAGGCACTGTTGATGTCACACTGACCACATCTGTGTCTAGCAAACCCAGGTGAATCTCTCCCCCAGACCTCTGAAAAATACCTGGATGAAATCTCTCTGGTGTTGTAATTCAGTCTCAGACTTTTGATATCCAAACAGCCTGAATTTTGAAGCCAGCACCTCAGTGGAAATGATTTACTGCTTCTCCAGACTATATTTCAAGCCACATGGGAATACCTTAAAAAAAAAAAAACTAACAAAGAATTTCATTCAGTCACATATATTTCCCTCTATGCCTCTGTTGTGTTTGTTAAAAAATGGATAGGTCTTTATGCCTTGTTGTTGACTGCATCAAACTGTGAAAAATAAATAATGATCAAAACCAAATGTCATCTGTCTTTAATCAATGAACTGTTGAAAAGGACACAGAGTGCCAGGATGTTTATGGAGTTGGGCTTAAATAGAACTTGCAGCTTGGTGTGTATTTATGAAGGTGTTGACTAGAAGGTTTTAGACTCTGTAGCACACATTTACTCTGAGTATTTAGCAAAGCTGCTCAGCCTGTTCCCTGTGGGCCTTGCATCCGTAATGTCTGCATGGATGCCTCAAGCTCATTCCTGGCTGGCTCTATGGACAGTGTTGGTCCTCTCTAGCTGATGCTTGGGAAAACAGACTGTGCATAAAAAATTAAAAGTTCACTAAAGTACAATTCCTTGGATACATCATCTCTTCAGAGGGAATAATCATAAAACTAAAGCATTTGTGTCATTGCTGGATGGGCTCCAAAGAAAGTTTGGGAGCTTCACAGCACCTTTGGGTTCACCAGTTTTTACAGATACTTTACTGAGAACTTTTACAAGATAGGTGTTTCTGTTCATCGTTGTGGGGAAAAGCAGTGAATTCATAGACACAAGAAACTCAGCTGGCTGAATAGCTAAAAGTACATTTGGCATGGCATCCTCCTTGTGCACCAAGACTTTGCATAAACCTTCATTCTCCAAAGGAACGTATGTAGCTATGAAATCAGAGCTGCCCTTTTGTGTCGCTACGGGCCCCAAAATGAAATCCATCCCTGTATGTAGCATTCTTGGAATGCTCACAGGAATAAAATTATGAGATCAGAAATAAGAAAGTTGCTGGCTGTCAAAGCACCTCCTATCCATGGAATCATGATGTGGGAGGTACACAAGTTTCAGACCATTTATTCAGAGACCGTAAGGAACCTGCATGTCCACGCTTCGTGAAGGCCATGAATCAATGCAAAATGCTTTAATTCTTGCTATTCACCAGTTGCAACTTCCTTCTGACATCTTGTCTGGTCTCTAAAAATGGCAAGCTGGATCGATAAGCCATTCTACAACATTGAGCACCCTGACCCTGAGAGCAGTATCAAAAAATGTGCCATTACTTTACCACTCTGTCATTTTGTCAATGTCAGCTTGAATAATGACTGCTATCTTGCATCAAATGCAGTCTACCCTGAAGTTCATTCACCATTAAGATCGTGTCTGCAAGGAGAGTGCAAGCTCAGCTATGAAATCCCAGCCCAAGGAGGACATTTGTTTTGTTGTTGATGCGGTGCTGCACCCAGCTATACATCAGCTCCTATGACACGCTCTCTGTTGAAGAGCTGCCATGCCAAACTTTTAGGTACCCTCAGCTGATTCCCATGCCCATTTTAATCATGGTCAGGCATTTCCACTGGGTTTGATTAAAAATATAAGGATGGGTGCACTCAGGCAGACAAAACAATCCATTACAACACTATCCTATTTCTGGCAGTGGCCAGCAGTAGACACCTGCATGGCAAGTACAAAGAACATGGCAAGGATATAGTGATATTTCCCCTGAGTACTCTGCCAGGCTCCAGCAATTTCTCTCACACAGACATCCTGAAGTAGGTGAGCATGTTTTGCTTAATAGCCAGCAGTAGCTCACTCCTCCATGAATTTGTCCAATCAACTTTTAAATACACGTAATCTTTTACTGTCCACATCATCCTGACGTAAAGAGATCAGCAGCATAATTATATGTTGTGAGAGGAATTGCTCCCTTTGCTTTGAACTGTGATTGACACAAGTTGGGTGCTATGGCTGGAACAAAATGGCTGCTGGAACAAAAACATTCCCCCTGTGTGAAAAGCTTGATCACTCGGGAACGAGTGCACTTGTGCTCCTGTCATTTAATTTCAAATGTCACAGGTCAATGTTCTGCATTATAACCAGTGATGGAACTCAATTTGACGCATTATTGTGAGAACTATTTAAAATGTCGAATGGGCATAGGCATATCATACCTGTCTATCACATCAAGATGGAAAGCCAATTTGAATAAATTAACCATGATTTGAACCATCCATTTCAGACTCAATGACTAGGGCTGAGCTGACTGGGTTTTATTCCTTCAATGTGCTGAACTTTGTCTGTAATGATTCTAAAACTGTGTATGTCAGCCACAACTTGCTTTATGATAGTTATTTCACCTACAATTTCATCTCACTTTGCCAACGGTTTCTCATACTCCTTCAGCTTGAACCTTGATAAAGCATCTTCTGACATCCTTATAGGCTTAACAGACACAGTGAGATTGCAAACAAACCAAACTGACTGTCATTATTGAATAGTTCTCAGACACACACAGCTTGGGTAAAGTCATATTAGCTATAAAAAGCTTGAATTCCTAGGAAATTTCATAGGAGCCTAAGGTCATTCTGCATCATTCAAAAAATTGAGTCAGGCAACTTTCAAGCAGGTACAACCTTTGTTACTTAGAGTAACAAAATCTATTTTGTCTTCCACATGTTGCTAATGTAAAAGAGCTTTTTCCCCACCAGCAGCCTAGAGTGTCTCGTCTCCTTGTAATGATATTCCAGCTAGTGGAGTTCCTGGCCACACAAATCTGGGCTTCAAATGAATTTATGAAATGGATGTTTTCAGTCAACATCAAATGTTACATATCAGCAGAACTGTCCTGAGACCTGTTATAAAATATCTGTGACCCTGATAGAGTGCTTTAGACTTGAGCCTCACTGCAAACATGGAGGTGATTTTGAGAAAGGTGAGGTAAGAAAAAAAACATGAGGATTTGTAGGTTTGATTACCTTGGATGGACAAATTTCCTGCTCCTGACCAGCCTAATCCAGCTGCATCCATCTTTGCAAAGTGCAAAAGCTCTTGGAGGGGTACATCAAAGGGCCTGCCCGGGTGCATCCAAGTGAGTCTGTTCCTTGGAATCTTGTTCATGACACCTAATAAAAACAACCTCCCTCTAAAAGATGTGTGCTGTGACTTCAGAAAACAATTTCCCAAAGCTGAGGGAAAGCATGAACTTAACTGAGCACAGGAAAAATGTGTATACACACATACATACATATATATATATAAACACATATGTATAGTATGAATATATGTGTGTATATGTTTAAGGAGAGCTCTAAAGGAGGTTTAGAAAGGCCTAAACCCTATGGTTTCATAAGAAAAAGATCAGAAAACTTTGGCCAAACAGACATTTTTAGTTCAGCATTGACATGAAGGTAGCAATTAGCCCTAGAATAGCAAAGGAAAGCAAGGACATGAAGCAGAAATGCAAATCAGTATAAATTTTAAGATAGGAAGTACAGAAAATGGAAAGGAGAAGATAAAGGTGGCAAGGAAAGATCCAAATTATTGAACAGGAAAGAGTTTTCTGGGTTAATTAGGAAAAACAGAAATGTCAGCGATGTCGTGGGCCAACCATGTGGAGGCAGAAACAAATGTGAATAATGATTTAGAGACAGTAGAAATGTTCAATAAATATGTTTGCTCTGAGGTTGGAAAGAAAGAAGAGGATGTGTTTATATCACACAAGGATGTCGAAATATTTTCCACTCTACTAGCAACCAAGAAGGAAGTTAAGCAACTTCTTCTAGGGATAAACACATTTTATATGAACAGGATCTGCAAACTTGCAGCCAAGAGTCTTCCTAGAACTGGCTGAGGAAATTTCTGACCCCTTGACATCAGTCTTGGATAACTCCTGTAGCACTAGGGAAATTCCAGAGGAGTCGGAGAGTTCTCATTATGTGCCAGTATTAGAAAAGAGAAAGTGGTCTGACCCCAGCAGCTCTAGAGTGGCAAGTCTGACATAATCTCATCACAATAATGGAAAAACTAATACAGGAGTCAATCAAAACAGAATTAATGCATGTGAACATAATTAGGGCCAGTTAACACAGACTAATAGAAAATAGGACTTGTCAAACACTCTTTGATGAGATAAAAAGTTGGGATGATAAAGGTGACTATGCAAATATAATATATTTAGACTTTTATAAAGCTTCGACTTTGCAGCTCATGACAGTTTGATTTAAAAAATGGTGTGATGCAATGTCCATGAAGCACTCCCTAAATGGAATAGGAACTGCTAAGTGATCTGCTAAAAAGTGGTTGTTTATGAGGCATAAAGGGTAGGTGGGGGTGTTTCTGAGGAGGCAGGGTCTGTAGGAGTTGTTGGGAAGCCTGGCATGACTGTGTGTTGTGATCCATAATCTGGGAGGAAAAACAAAATTGCTGGTCACGAAGCTATTGGCTGACACAAAGATGGTCAGTGCTTACAAGGACAGGACACACATTCAGAGCTGAAGGGAGTGTCCTCCCACAGGAAGAAGGGAAGCTGGAGTTTTGGTGCTGTCTCTAGAAAGCAGAGAATTGGGAAAAATATTAGGAGTTTGTAAAGGGCAAGCAATTTCCTCTTTTGATGGTAGATTTATTGTGTGATATTTGGATAGACAAACTAGATACAAGATGTAATGAGTAGAAGCAAGAATAGGAGTAGGGAAGGTGTTTTCACTTTGACAATGATCAGTGAAAATGCACCTGGAATACTGCACACAAAAACCACCTCAGGGTGGAAGAGATGAAACGTCCCTTTCTTGTGAGTTGAGGGCCAGGCACAGAAGAATGCAGTGAGTGACCCCTTTGGCACAAGTCTTTCTCCAAGCAGGAGTGCAAGTTTTCTGAATTTCTGTCTCCAGTAGGAGGACATGAATTCTGTTTACTTTCCTTATTACCTACTGAAGCAGGTGGCCTGAGTCTTGCCCTCAACCTCCTTAGATTACTGATAGCAAGATCAAGAGGCATGTTGCAGCAGCACGTACGCTCCTTAGCGAGGATGACATGGTTTTTGGTAAAGATTTTCAGGGGCTGTTCAACACCGTAAGAAAGACATGGCAGGGACTACCTCAAGAACCTCAAGTCAAATTCAAGTTTGGAAATACATCCCAATTTTTAATTCTAGATGTGATTGGAAAACTCTCAAGAGAAATGTATAACCTTCTGTCTTCTGATCTCCTCAGTCAGGGGATGCTGCCTCAGAAAAGGTATTTTAACCAACCATACGTTATTGACATTAACTCAGAATGAAAACATAATTTAATGGTTCTTGGTAGAAAACCCCTTAAACACTATGCATTTCTTACTGTGTTTGTCCAGGAGAAGATTCCCAGACTCCTATGATGGCAATCAACTCAGCCCTCCAATCATTTTTCAGTGTCAATTTTTAAGCTATCTGCATGTTTCAGCAATAGTGAGTGAGGTTTCCATCCATGCAGGGGAACAAGGTAAAAGGAAAAAAGAAGAAAGAGAGGACGAAGGACCAGTGGGAAGAGAGAAAAAATGAATCAAAGGATGGGTTATAAGCTTTTTAAAAAATAGATCAGATATGAGAAAGAGCAGAACAGTCAGTGTCCTTTAAACTGTGTTCAGCTGGGTCATATTCACTTGTGGTGTGGCACAAGACACAATTTACCATGTGGCTCGGCTCCCCAAGTGAGGACTGTATCTTCCTTTTCCAAGTGGATGCCAAATAAATAAATGCAGGATGCTCAAGTGCATGGGAAGTTCTTACAGTCTCACCGCTTCCCTTGAGCATTTGTTTTGAGCTTTACTTGGTAGTGATGTTTGCAGCTGTTGTTTTGTAGCCTATGTGAAATTCATTGGTGGGTCTTGTTTGGGTCCTGGAGAGTTATTTGTCTGCATACCACCCACAAAGATCTACACTCAGAGTCCGCAAAATGCAGTTTTTGTTGATAATAGCAAGCCTGAATGTACAAAGTTGAACATCCTTGAGATGCCCTTCCAGCTCTTCCCGTGGAGATTCACAGTTGGGGATAAAAAATGCCTCGTGTAGGTGTCAGTAACCTGAATCCAGGTGCCTGCATGCAGCCATACCATGGCAATTTCATTTCTCTGGGAATATTTGCTCCATTCAGTTGCCTATCCACAGACAAATAGTGTCACCTGATATCTCAGAATATCAGGATATCTCAGAATATCCTGGCCTTCTACAAATGGGCTTACAAATGCAATGCAGTGCTTCTTTCTGGTTCAGAAGGAAGCCCAAAGGGATCCCACAAGTCCCAAGGGGGTCTGAACTTGCCAATGTTGTCAATGTAACTGGGAGTGGAGTGGGATTTCCATTCCACCATGGATGTCCATGCACCCAGCTCACACGCAGACACCCACACAGCAGACAAAAATGTCTAAACAACCAAGTAGAGAGTGATTCAGCTGACCAAAGGTCAGTGTCTAAGTCAGGGTTGGAGAAATAGCTCTCTGGACTCCCACAGGAGCCCGGATACCCAGTTCCTGAGCACATCAGAGACTTGAGTGTCTCAAGCTGGAGTTTTACTTGTGCTTTATGTTACCCGTGGTTTATAGCCTCTGTGAAGAGTACACTTACTGGGCTATCCATCATTCATAGAATCACAGAATCATTTCAGCTGGAAAAGACCTCTAATCTGCAAAAAAGACCATCAACTGCAACTGTTAATCCACCATTGCCAGCTCCACCAGAAGTACCACATTTACACATCTTTTAAAAACCTACTGGGACGGGGGCTACACCACTGCCCTGGGCAGCCTGTTCCAGTGCTGTTGATGCAGATATTTTCCTAATATCCAACCTAAACCTCATCTGGCAGAACTTGAAGTTGTTCCCTCTTGTTCTATCACTTGTTACCTAGGAGAAGGAACTGACCCCTCCTGGCTACAACCTCCTTCCAAATAGTTGTAGAGAGCAATAAGCTTCCCCCAGAGCCTCCTTTTCTCCAGGCTGAGCACACTCAGCCACTACTCAAAGGACTTGTGCTCCTGATTCTTCACCTCCCTTCTTGCTGCCTTTGTCATTCACATGTGCAAGCCACTGACCACACCACTGGCCACACCAGTGCTCTTAAAGGCCTTGGGAAGGCACCAACTCACATTAGCATTCTCCAGGGAAAGCCTCTCTCTTGCCTGCAGCCTGGCCAGCCCCTCATTACCCTTGTGGATGCAGAAGTCAAGATCCTGGGTGTGCAAGGTGCCACCTGCTCACTGGGTCACTGTGCCTCCCTGCTTTGTCATGGCTCCCCTGCTCTGGCCAGTGCCCTTCCATTACTGAGAAGACAGTGTTCTCTAAGGAAGCTGGGAAGCTGGAGTCAATGCACAGGTTTGTGGCACACAACAGGAATAAGAGAGAACAAACAGCTGTCAGAGCACATCCATGACACTTTCCTATGTAATACTGGGATGGGAGGCACTAAATACCATTCATACCTCAAAAAAAAAAAAAGGGGGGGGGGGGGGGAAGAGGCGGGGCAGAGAGGGAGGAGTGCTGGAAGGAGGAGGAGCAACAAATACATATTCATCCCTTCTCAACAGAGGTCTTAAGTACTTTATTTACCTCTGGTGCAGAGGCACAGAAGCCAGAGAGGTACCACACCTCTTCAGGCTGGGACTGAGCGTTTTAATGCATATGAACAGCATGCTGACTTCATTAAAGCATTCGATTAACACCAGAAAGGACCCACTCCAGCAGCTGCATTTATCACTAGGGCTATGGCATATTTAGAGAGAGTGATTTGGTAGGCCCTTAGCATAATCAGAATAGATGAACCTACCTTGGAGGGAAAAAAAAAAATATGTAGCTTTTAATAGACCTCTAAGTGCACTATGAATATTTATTGTGTCCATCCTTCCAGCAGGGGCTGATGAGATAGGGAGCAGAAGTGAGACAAGGTGGTGGGCAAGATCCCTCAGCAATGCCTGGCCTTGTCCATAGGTGTGTGTTGGTGTCAGTGCATGAGGGCTGGCACACCAGACTCCCCATCAGCTCTGCAGAGCATGATGGTGACACTTCTCACAGAGGAAGAGCACTTCCTGTGTGCTCGCTGCCATCAGAGAAGCAGTCATCTCCAGCACATGACCCAGGGGGCTGTGGATCCAGAGGTGTTCCCCCAGGGTCATGCAGAGATGAAGCATGGCCCTAGTGTGGTCACCTCAGCAAGCAGCCTGCAGGTGGATGACATGACTGCAGGCACAAGCAGCCCTACAGGGCTCAGAACCCTGGGTCCTGCTCTCATCACATCTGGGTCAGACCAAAGACCCCGTGTCACCCTCCCAAAGGTGTCCAACAGCAAGTGACTGGACAAGATTGGGAGAATAAGGCAATCTTACTCTCCCAGTCATCAGCAATTTGAGAACCAGGGACATCCGGAGCCTGTGATGATATATTGGTGATGAATGATTCTCCACAGAAGCATTCTTCCACAAATTTGTTCCTTCCTTCTGTTTCATCCCCATTCTTCATCTCTCCCCAAGCTCACCACCACTCTACAAAAAAATGAGCACTTTTATTTAATTTTTGCATATATTTTTTATGCCTTTAAGAACCTTCATATTAATGGTCCTAAAAATAAGTGATTACTGAAAGGAGGCTGGGAGAAGGGGAGAAGAAGAGAAAGAGAGTTAGAGGCAAGAGGTTACCCTTTGGGACCCATAGAACTCAGTACAGTTGATCTGAGAACAAGTTTTGCAGCTGAGACTGTGATTAGAGTGTGCATCTGTATGTGAAGTTGTGAGTTTACTGGAAACTAGGACAGTGGTGGCTTAGTTAGAAAGTCCCTAATAAAGAAGGAATAACTAGGACCATATTTCCAAAAAAGAGCATTTTTAAAAAGCCTCCTTAGGGAAAGTGAGGATGGAGGAATACTTCACTTGGAAAACACAAACACAACCGCTCCCTCCCCCCAAAAAAACCAACTTACATGGAAATTTTCTCTGTAGACTGTTAGGTCAAATTAGGATAAGAAATCTGATCATGAAAGGGTGAAACAGAGGGACTTTAGCCAATTCTAAGGGCAAATCTCAGTGCAGCTTGAATGTTGAAGATTTCTGCCAAAGGTTTCTGCATGTACATGTCACTGTAACAAACACAACTTTTAATTGGTCTTTCTGCCTATATACAGAGGTAAACATGTAGATGCAAGATTTTTATTTTTTTAATTTATATGCATCGCTAAAGATGTCATTTTCTGTAATTCTCCCTGCCTCATTCTCTAATATACATGACCTTTAATAAGCAGGACTTATGGCTTGACAGCAAGGACTGTTGAAAAACGCAAAAAAATCCTGGCAGGATTAAATTTTTAGTCCGTTTCCATCCGCTGCTTACTCTCAAGTTGCACGTGGATCATAAACTAAAGATGGCAATTTGGGAGGCAATTTTCTTGAATTGCAGGTACAGCAGGATGCAGGGGAAAGTAATGGCAGGATCAGGCTGTTAGGCATGGTATAAAAATTTAAGCTACTGGTTAGATTTAATGGATTTTTATTCATTCACTTTCTTTTTCTCTTTTTTTTTTTTTTTTTAAATATCCATGAACGAGGGAAACAAACAAAAAAATGAAAAAGAACTGGAAAAAATAGATTAACGCCTTATTGATAAAGGGCTTTGCTGGCTTTGCAGTTCTCAGGGGAGGTTGTTTGCTCCCATTGAAAGAAACATCTTACTGAAGCACCTGCCGGTGCGTGGGCAAGAGCTCTCACAATTGCTATAGCAAGGTCACACCATTTTCCATGGAGAAGAGACACCCCATGGGTAAGTGATGGACCAGGAAGGTGCTGGACTGTGCCATTATTGTAGCTCTTCTGGTCTGACTGGAGTTTGTGAATCAGGACCTTTCCTCATATTTCACTCTTCAAAAGGAAACAGTACAGACAACAAACTTTTTGTATTTAATAAGGATTATGTGGCTTCTGGATTCTCCTGCTGAGGACGTATTATTAATATGGGTCTCACAAGAAATAGTGAGTGTGTATTCATTGAAAATCACATCCCTAACTTCTCATTGTGGCTTCGGAGATCTCTTTCCTGGAGCAGGAAGTCAAATGTTTCAGAATACTCACTGAATAATAGAGTTTCACCCTCACCTAAGTTTGCTGACTGACTGCCAGGTCGGCACAGAGTCCCAAAAGCCTGCTGAGGCCATGGGTGACTCCACCATGCAAGTACCTGGGTATAGGGAAGAGCAGTGCCCCTCTGTTTCTTGGAGAGGCTGGGGACATGCCAGACAGGATGCCAAGCTTGCCCTGACCATGTTGGTGAAACACGGGAATGAAATTCAACAGCACTGAGAGCAGCTCCATGTGCTTGGGAGCCAGCAGTGCACCTCTTGAGTAGTTTCCATTTGTACTGGGAGGAAAAGAGCACCCAGGTGACACACACTCAAGATTTCTTACAGGATATTTCCCTGCTCACCTCTATCAGTCATTTCTGCAAATCTCAACTGCTGTGAATGTGACCTGAATTCGAAACAGATGCAATTGTCCAGAAACTGGGATTTCCTTACAGGAGGAACACCATGTCCAAGGTGTCTGCAGTATTTCAGGAGACATTTGGACTTCTTGGCAGCTCTCCAGAGGAGAGCAGTGAAAACAATGTAAGAAAAGATCAAAGACATCAGGACCTTTTAGTCTTGAAAAGAGAAGCCCAAGATATGAGCATAGCTTTTAAAAAGCTGCTTTAAATAAGAAAGGAATTCTCTATCAACAGTGGGAATGGGACAAGTTTCATTGTAGGAAGGAGGCTCAGATTAGAAGTTAGGAGACCTCTAAGACTAGGAATAATGAAATACTAGAATAAACTGCGTAGGGAAGAGGCAAAATCTTCATTTCTTGAGGCATCTACAAAGAGATTAACAACACACCTGCCTAGGATGGAGAGAATCCTGCCTTATGGCAGGAGTGACCACTTGGTCTTTCCTAACTGTCTTTTCTTGTCATTTGACTTGCGCAGTAGACAGAGAAAGTGTTCCTTCCTAAAATAAATGCTTTTGGATAGGGAGTGATGTTATTACTGGCAGTCCTTTCCTTCAGATGATTTTGCCACAGCAACTACTTTCATGCACAGGACCCCCTTCTTCCACCAGAAATTGCCTGAAGCGGCCTGGTGTGAGGGTAGAGATTGCGCCGTGGCTTAGCTCACTGGCAGTGACTCCTGGAAGCTTCTGGATCCTGGATGCTTGCAGTCACCTGGTTCCAGTGTTGAAGAAGGCAATGACGATGATTAGTGCAAGCAGAATCAGGCCTGTGTTTCGTTATGGAGGACTATCAATTAACCCAAAGCTGTGACATTACAGACACAAGACAGTCTAAACTGTCTTCCTCCATTGAACACAGTAGGGACAGAAATCTTCACAATTCAATCTGGAGACGAGGCCAAGGGTTGTGCTGGGTGATGCTGTTTGGCCTGGTGCTGGAGCATCCAGCTGAGCCCCGACCACCCCAGGCCTCATCCTGCATAATAGGCACTCAGAAGCCACACAGAGCCCTTTCAGGGACTGATACCCCAGCAAACTGCTGGCCACTGACACCATTTATTCAGTGTTCCCCATTCAGGCACAGAGCAGCAGTGGCTGGAAATGAGAGGGAGACTGGAGAAGGCATGAGCAGCCCACAGGGAATCATACACAGCACAGGGACAGGGAGGCTGGTGTGCTCAAGTGCACAGAGCATTCCATACACAAATACTAATTTACTGGGTCAGCAGGTACACACGGCAGGATGCCTGTACACCCCAGGAATACACACAAAAACACACTCACTCCAAGCATACAGAAACAGTCAGGATATTTGTATACACAGAGACAATGCCTGTGAGCTGGCTAAGAACACACACAAGTCACAGTTGTATTTGCAGGCAGAATTTAGCTGCACACATACACACATGCATATTACTCATTTGCAGACTCTGTCATCACATACCCAAAGCCTTTTCCCACTGCCCTGCACTTGCTCGCTGTCTCTGAAAGACACTCACATACTATCAACACAGAAAAATCTCTGCAGTGCCAGGCACAGGGAGCCCCAGCAGCATGCCCTATTTGTCCAAATGACATCCCATATAAGTCCAGCAAAATTCCCACATGGGTGTAAAAGCCTGTGGCTGGTAGCCTGATAGGGTTATATGTTTCCTGCAGCATTAATAGCTTTTAAAAAAATGCTAATGTGTCATTCAGATAAAAGTTACAGCTGAAGAGTCAAGAAATTCCCAGGTGCATGCTACATCGGCCAGATTGAACTCTGCCCACGTGTGAGTCCAGTGTGAGAGGGTGAACAGGATGGAGATAGCCAAAGCTCTAGAATTGCTGAGCAATTTGATTCCCTCTTGGGGCTCCCCGGCTCAGCTGGAAAGTTTTCTGTATTGACATGAGCACCATTTATTTTGGCTGCACAATGTTGTCTCCAATAGCCCTGTGGATCCAGCTGCATCAGGAGAGGGACAGCACACAAAGCCCTGTGCTTCTGCTGTGTACCAGTGTCACAGCCTCTTCTGGCAGTGATGGCAGGGGACAGCCCAATGGATGGGGTCAGGCTGTCTCAGGGGTGTACTGTGGAGGGGTTGATTGGCACAAGGTTGGATTTTATCCTTGCTCATGCAAGTCCTGCTTCATTAGCTGCACAACATCCAACCTGCATGAGGCAAAGCCAAATAGCAATTTGCCACTACAGCTCCCCTTGGTTTCCAATCAGATCATTTACCTGGGAGACAAAGCCTGCATTTAAGTGCTTCCCTTCAGAAACCCCTGCTTGCAATGTTCTGCTGAAGCACTTCCATCACAGAAATTTCTGCAACCTGCAGTCTCAGCAGTGAGGCCGAGGGCTAAATGAGTCACAAAGGCTCGATTTCCCTGCTGCACTCCTGAGGAATAACATTTGCTTATCGACCCCTACCTGGGGCTTTTCAAGGATTAGTCACTAATGCAGCCAGGCTGGGGACACGATGCAAAACTGGTGTAAGCCAACCTGCTCCCTTCTTCTCAGAGAAGTTTGCTTTATGCTATGACCAGGTATTCGTTTGGGTTGTTGGTTTGGTTTTTTTTTGTTGTTGTTTTTTTTTTGTTTTGTTGGTTTGTTTTTTTTTTTTTTTGTTTGGTTGGTTGTTTTTTTTTTTATTTTGCTCATTACAGCTCTGTAGAAGGCCCAGGCACTGGTACTTCTGTTTCAATATGGAGCACCCAGTCCAAGTGGGTTTGCCTTTGCTACCGTGACTTCTGCAGAACAAGAGACTTTGGTTCCTCGGGGTTGACTGTCAGTATGGCTTCTTTCACTGATACTAAAGTCAATCTCAAACACGTATGAGAAATAAACCTGTCAAGACAGGAGAAAACCAACAAAAACCAATCAGTGTTTGTTGAAAGGGAGAAAACCTGAATGGCATAACGTTAATTCCCACCTTGTAACCTGGTGTCACAAGACATAGGAAGCTATATGAGAAATAACCAAGGAATTATTTTGTGATGGGTGTGTGCTTGGCAAAAGCATCTCCTTTACAAAATATCCCCTGCTCTGGGATGCCAGTTGGTCTGACATGCAGATGCAGTGGATGATCAGCTGTGCCATTATTTGCTGTCCTGGGGAGTGGAGATATGGAACACTGCTTCAGAGGAAGGATACTGAAGCAAGAATAAAGTTCCCCACTCTGTCTGGCTCTGGATGAACATGCCAGCACATGATAACCCTCTAAGGGCTCAGACAGGCTACAGGAGCTCTCCTGAGCCGATCACACAGGGATGGAGGACACTGCAATTATGGCGGTAGAGGTCAGTTCAAATCGAGGGTAGTGGTCGGTGGCTCAGAATCCCAATGGACATCAGTGACAAGGGGTCAAGATCTGTTCTCTAAGCTAGAAGGTTTCTTGTTGTGGCAGTAAGCCATGCACAGCATCTGCCCTAAGCCACAGTTCACAAAATCATAGAATCACTAAGGTTGAAAAAGACCTTCAAGTCCAACCTTTGACCAAATACCACCATTTCCACTAAACCATATCATGAACTGCCACGTCTACTCATTTTCTCAACAGCCCCAGGAATGGTGACTCCACAGCATCCCTGGGCAGCCTGTTGCAAAGCTAAACCAATTTTTCCTGGTGTTCAGCACTACAGTTTTATAATCCTGGGGCATCCTACTGTCCCCCACCATGCAGTAGCTCTTCTGCAGCAGCTCTGTGCTAAGACTTGTTTCTCACAGTGCAGGTGACACAGTGCATCCTTCTTTCGGAGGGACATCAGAGATCTTGAACGACCTTCTGTGGGCTGAGCTTCCAATTGAGTCCTTAAAAGCAACTGCTAAGTATGGGCTGCAAACCTCTGGCACTGTGGATGTGTTGATGTGGTTGTGGTAGGGGTGACCTCCAACCAGCACTAGCCTGTAGGAAATTCTTGCTACACGTATGTAATCTGAGGAGAAATGCTGCGCTCTGCATGTGTAGCTGGCTTTGTAACAAAATCGTCTTTATTCTGGTCTGAGCTGATGGGGTCAGCACTGCCTAAAGCTGGCCTGCCTGTGAGCTCTTATATTGCAGACATTCAGTCCCTGCAAATATCAGAGCCTCACTAGTAAACAGAGCCCCTCTTCCCTCCCCCGTCTCCATGCTTTGGTACCTTTGCTGGACAACTGTTAAGCTATTGGAGATGAGCCAGCAGCTCAGGGCCAAATCAAAGCCAACAGCCCCAGACTGAAGCGTTGCCATCCTCCAGCATAACAGGCTGCCTGCAGGCAAGTTCAAACAAAATGCTGCTACAGTGCCAATCTTTCAATACAGGTACAAAGCAGACATCATGGTTCAATACAGACATATCACACCCTGACACACAAATAACGGGTTGGCAACATGAAGGAACAAGCCTAAATAAATCTTCTGGAGACAAAATCAAGCGTATTTGGAGAAGGAAGTTGCTTCCAACTTTTTGAGAAACTTTGCAGGAAGATGGGCTGGGCTCCCTGGGAAGGAAGAAGCTGTCAGGAGACGAATCTGTGTGGCTATGAATGGCGACAGAGGTGTAATTCACTTGTCTACTTCTATTAAATAGTGCAAGAGCTAAGAAGCAAAGAGGCTTTTTAACCAGTTTGATCAAAGCCAAGTATGTACATGCAAGACAAGGCAGGAAGACAGGAAGACCCAAAGGCCAAAAATCCTTGGCCAGATTTTACCACTGATGATGAGTGGGTGCAGCTCTGATGAGGGTGACAAGAACTTCTGTCCCCTTTTCCTCAGCTGGTGCACATTTAAAGGTACTGCTGAAACTTAGGTTGCTTGGGATTGATCCTGGAGGAGTCTGCAGGAGAAAGCTGAGTGGTTTTCCTCTATGACCTGCAGGTTCTTGCCCAAACACTTCCTCTATTGCTCTGCCAGCAGAGGTATCCCAGGGCAGACCACATCAAAGAGATGGGTTAGAAAGAAGCATGATCTCAGTGTTATCTCACAGCTAAGAGGAATGTAGGGGATGTCACCCTCTTGGCAGGTCCCTTCTGGGTGGTTCTTTATCTTTCTCTCTCTACTGGTTTTTTCCACTGCTGTTTGTCTGTCTCATCTATGTAGCCAGAGAATCAGATGAAGTAAGAACTATCAAGCATTGTGTGTACATACAGAAGCCACAACACAGGCTTGTATTGTAACTGGGTGCTTTTGAGCCTACCAGGGGTTTTTTTAAATAAATAAGTAGATAGATAGATAGACAGATAGATAGATAGATAGATAGATAGATAGATAGATAGATAGATAGATAGATGATAGATAGATAGATAGATAGATAGATAGATAGATAGATAGATAGATAGATAGATAGATAGATAGATAGATAATTATTCACCCAAAAAAGCCCCAAAATGAAACAAAACAAAACAAAAACCCCCAAACAAACAAACAAAAAACAAAACAATACAAACCCACAACAACAACAAAACCCAAGGGAAAAAAACCCCAAACCCAAAAAAAGACATCACCCCCCACCCCCCGCCCCATAATAGCCAGCTAAGCTCACAGGCACATATCTGAGCATTCGCAGCTGCACCGATCAATCCACATGCCAAGCAGAAGTAACTGAGACAGATAAAGAGCAGATGCTGTGGAACAGAGATTATATAGTGGACAAAGTGCTCAGGAGACCCTTAACCTGCTGGATAATAAGAGACTTCACCTTGGTTTTTACAGACATTGGTACCCAGGATGGGAAACTGATGTGCTTAGAAAAGAAAGCACAGTATCAGGGACAGCACCACAGCCTACTGTACTGAAGGCATTTACATTGCAACAGCAAACAGCCCAGGAGAGCCATTGATAGCAGCCACTGTCTGATGGGAAGCTAAATTAACCGTTTCTGGGGATGCCACAGATCCCAAAGATGAAGTGGGAGGATAACTCCCTGTAAGGTTTTGGTACTGAAGCTGATGGGAGCTAATTTCCTAAACCCTCTTGCATGGTTTTCTGGCCCTGGTGTGGGCACAGCTTTCTCTAGGGAGCATTGAAAGCTGCATGTGGAAGAGAGGAGAGCACTGCATTTCCCTACTGTGTCCACCTCAGGACATGGTTTAGATGCTAGTCCTGCTCCTTCCTGTCATTGTCAAAGTCTGCCAGGTTGTTATTTTCACAGTGAAGCTCATCAAAGGATTGGTCCCTCTAAGTTCAGCACCCAGCTTCCCCCAAAGCAGGAGCTGCCTCACACCTTTTTGGTCATGGAGAGCACAGACCATCAGGTCAGCAATGGTTTCCAAACTGAGCTGGGTCTTTCTGGGAGCTTATACCTGTGTCCCCTCCCATGACAGCAGACACGGAGCCAGACTGGTGGTATATGTTCTGTTAGCATCCCAGTGCCTCCAAGGGACAATTTGCATAGTCCTGATCGCATTGCCATGCTCAAGGGGCTACCTATTCACCCCATCCTTTTTTCTATAGCCTTGACTCCCGCAGTGCCTTAATAAGCTGTAACAGCACCTCTGCTGCAAGGGCTGAGCAGTGACGTGCATCTACATGGGCTTCTTTATCCTTGTGGTGGCATCTGTCCTCTCTGGGGACTGTGGTGGATCAGTGGCAGAGGTCTGTGAGGCTGTCAGTGAGAACAGATTGGACTTGGCAGTACTGGGTTAATGGCTGGACTTGATGATCTCAGAGATCTTTTTCAGCCTTACTGATTCTATAATTGAAGAGGTATTTCAATATCTTGGGGCATCTGTTAAGCCCCAAGGATGTTGTATTTGCTTAAGGCTGACAGACTAAAACAGTCACAGAGGTTTCCCATTACTTGGCAAGGGATGTCCATCACTGTATGTAGATACACAGCCAGTATCTTCAAAGGGGTATTGATCCAACAAAACCTTGTGGAAAGCCACTGAGTCCAACTGGACACCAGCCATTAAAATTTCCTATGGTCCTTGCTAAGGACACTGGTCCCTGGGTTTGCAGTGGCTCCTGTGACCATGCTGTGTACGTGCCTGTCCTGCTCTGCTATGCCTGTCCCAGCTAACCACAAATGTTGCTTGCCCTTGCACAGAGCAGAGACAAGGAACAAACACAGCTGTTTGTCAGGAAAGAATAAACAGTGCCCATGGATTGAATATGGTTATCCCAGTTTCCCAGTGAGAGTGAAGAAAACCCTGCGGATGATCCCAATCTGTGAAGTGCATTCAAAACCCTCTGGACAGGAATGTTCCAGGCCACAAAAAAGGTATTCTGAGGCCTCCACACAGAGTGCAGGTTGCAGAGTATCACACAAATGGAGCTGGAGAGCAGTGATAGCACTGAGGGATGATAAAGCTTTGCCGTCCTAGATGATAAACACCGTCGGTGGCTGCTTAATAGGTAGTGTGGGATTGGCACCATCCCAGGGCAGATGTAACACGCCTGCAAGTATGTATATGTGTGACTTCCCATAAATCCACGTCTGACACAAGGACCTTTGTGAACTGGATTATAAATAATTAGTGGGACATGTCTGTATTTCCTTTTGCAGTACCACCATCACTAGGACAAAAGTTGAGGTCTCCTGCTTCTGTGGTGCCCTGGATTGTGTGTCCAGAAGGGGCAGATGATGGTTCAGGCAGCATGACCCCTCACTGCAACCTGTCCAGACATCCTGTAATGAGTCTGGCAGTTTGTGCTCAGCTAAGAAACCTAGCCCATCATATCTGAAGAAATCCCTAGAAGGTTAATGCAATATAACCCTTGGCAGCTTGTTTCTGATATAAATGAGGTCTTATTTTGAGGAATTTATGATTAAAGTGAATAAAGAACAGTCATCTTTCCAAATATAAACTGAAAGTAGTCTCTGATTTATTTCTCATGATGCATTTGGTCATGTTCTGTTGTCTTTGCAAATCTGTATTTTTATTGCATTGAGATGTTTCTCAGGTTTGGGTTACATTTCTAATAAATATCCGATGCCATGTTGATTTCCTGTATCATATTTCATTAGTCTTACGGAGGAATGGAGCACCATTTTTATAAAAAACAGCAGTCTTAAAAGGAGTTTTTAACACAGGGCTTGTCTGCCTTTAGCAAGTGATAGCTGGCTTTCTAACAGTGCTGGTATTGTTAAAAGCATTACAACCTGCATTCGCATGGACTTGGTTATCTCAGGATAAAGGTGCCTTATGCCTGTATAACCATTTCCATGTGTGAAGAGGAATAATTCCAAAACTGTAAATCAAGGCTTTTAGTGCCATAACTTTAACTGGTAAAAATGACACTGTTAATACAGACATGGTTGAAATAAGGAAAGAAACCTCAGTGTGGAGAGAGAAATTCCTATTGTGGGAGATAGTTGTGTAGAAAAACACTTTTAGGATCCTGTCTACAGTCCTGCATTGATAACATACTGGAGTATACTGGTCTGCTTTGATCGTCACAGTGAAAAAAGATATTCTGGCTCAGGACTGGGTCATGTGGCAGCAAAGCAAAATGGATTCATTCACTCTGAGTGCTAGGGTGCCAGTGTGGGCTCAGGACCCTGTCCCCTGTGTTTGTCTCAGGCACATCTGCCCAAAAATGCACCCCAATGCATTTCCCACTTCATCTCCACACAGAAAATCCTGCAAAGTCTGAAGACAGTCTCTTGTGGCAAAACCTTCACACAGAAGAGGAGTCGTCCAGGACCCCTAGAAAAGACCACTGACATTGAAGGGACAGGACAATATGTGATGGGAAAGACATGAAGGGAAGAGGTAGTGGCAGCCCCCACAGTGGGACAATTCCCTACAGGGTATGCTCAGCTCAAGGTCTGACCCTATGTTTCTCTCACCACTGTGCATCTCCCGCATTGCACTACAATAAGAAACTGAAATCTTTGTTATTCAAATATCCTCCCCATGATGAACTACATTATCCTTCATATTTTCAAGGATCCCTCTCTTAGACCGATCTCTTATTTCATTAATGCAGTTGCTGGAGATGAAATCCCTTCTTTCTTAATTGCTCTGCTCCAACCGTCCTTGTTACTCTTCATGAAAGAAGCAGACAATAATCCTAATATCCTCCCTTTTTTTGTCGCCATTGCTTAACAAGAAGAGCCTTGAAATCATTGCCCCTTATTTCCCAGAGCTAGCCAGCCGATAGGAAATAATTAACTCCTATCTGTACTGACAGAGTGGTGGCTCATGTGTAGCCAGTTCCAGGTAGTTTGTTATTCCTGCTTTATCGCCTGCTGCAGAAGGGAGGCTGCAAGATTCCTGAGCAAAGCTCTGCCTGCGTGTTTATCACTACAAGTTTGAAGAAACAGTGTTAGTAATGGTTTAATTTTATTTTATAATTTTCTTAAATAAAGGGTATTGTTTAGTCTCAGTGATGCAAATGACAAATCTTCTTGGACTCACTTCATTTTACAGACAAGATTGTCTTTGCTGCAGCCTGTGCTACAGCAGGTGATCACACAGAGATCATCCCAGGAGATGCAGAAAGCTGGGAGCTGCTCAGCAGCATCAGAGCTGCAATTGTCTGAGGTGCCCGTACAGCTCAGGTTGGAGATGAGGCAACAGGACACTTGGAATTTAACCAAGCTTGCAATCAGCTGCTGCATGAAAGCAGCTTTGTCTGATTATCACAAAGGTCCCCTTAGCTCAGCATCCAAGAGTGGCCAACAGCAGATGACAAGAGCAGAGCAGGAGCAGGAGCCAGCATATCTAATCGATATTTATCCCTGCCTTGTGTTTTGCATCTTGAGACTTTCTGCTGTAAATGTGGCTTCCATTGTTGCCTCCAGCAGCCTTTTTGATCTCATTAAAGCCTTTATCACCTACAACAAGGACTTCTCAACTGTACTAGGTGCTTGTTTTGAATCTGTCACCTGCTAATTTCACTCATTGCACCCTGTACTTGTGTTGGAAAGGGCAATGAACAACTTCTCCCAGGGCTCACTCCCCCTGCCACTCAGGATTTATTATTTTCCTTCCCTCCAGCTGTGTCTGAGAAATAATGTTGTAAAATCTCTGCTAAGGCAAGAATGCATTAATCACTAACTTGATTAATCACTGAAGGATGATTTCCTCTCTATGATACATGTAAACTCCCAAACTTCTTGAATCAGAAGTACACTCAAGGTGTTCAGTGTCACATCCATCATCTCCTTGAGCATTACTGTTGACAGAGGCAGATGTGGCAGTCCAGACAACCTCCTTACAGTGCTGAGAGACCCATGGTCAAACCTCTGCCTTGCTGGGCAGGGTGTATGAGCAATCCAGCAGCAGTAAAACATCTCAATTTTGGTAAATGTCCCATAGTGACCCTTTGCTTCCCAGTTCCATCCTTGCCTCGTTATAGCATTTACACCCCTGACACCTCAGCTGTCATGCACAACTGGAAACTGTCTTCAGACCTGTGGAAGAGCTCAGTTAGGGTTAGGACTGCTCCCACAGGAGAAAAGATTGCTTTGCAAAATCACCTCAGTTTTCAGTGGGCCCTACACATAGAATCACAGAACTACAGGACAGTTTCAGTTGAAGAGTTCTTAAAGAATGTCTTATTCCAAATCCCTTGACATGGACAGGGACACCTTCCACTAGACTAAATTGCTCAGAGCCCCACCCAGCCTTGCCTTGACCACTTCCAGGGATGGGGCACCCAAAACTCCTCTGGGTAACCTGTTCCTGTACCTCACCACGTTTCCACATCTTCCCACCATTGAACACAGCCTGGACTTGGATCCACAGCCCTTATATGTCCATTGCCCCCTTCTTTGGCATGGCTGAAGAATCTCCATGTGGGAAGCTGTTGCCCATCCCCATCCTCTGTAGGCTATGATACAGGATTTTACTCTCCATGACTGTCAAACTGAGACCATCCAGTGACATAAAATTCACTTTATTGGAAAGGAGGATAATGATGGTAAAGCAGCTGTCAGCCCATTGCTTGAAGCCACAGAGAAAGAGCTCTGTCATGTCATGGAGTCAATTCACCTTTTCTCTCTTCTCTGACTTCTTCACATAGCTTGTCTCTTCATCTTCTGCCATTTTCCATCTTAGCAGCTCCTGTGACTGGTGATCATCCAAGAAGCCTTTAAGGTTCTTAAGGGGGTGATACAATAAGGACAAGGGGGATGATACAACAGTCAAGTAGAGATCAGAAAGACACCCTAGGCTGTGAGCAGCTGGCTTGCAGTAATTTCCCTTCAAGACTTATCTTGGATCTTCTCTGCCCCATGCTGAGGTTGCGGAGGAACCTCAGCTCTTCCTTTGCTGCCTTCTCAGGCTACCAGACAAACATAAACACTGATCCTCAAGGTCTGTGAACTACCAAAGCCAAGGGCTGGTGCAGGATTCATGCTTCTTGGAGAGTCAGAAAGTGTCTTTTGAAAGTACAAGGTCATGGGCTGCTCTGCAGCTTGTCAAAAGTGACTCAGGAGATGTGTGAACCTTGATGGGACAAATGTCTCCTTCATAGTGACATTTTGGGTGATGAATGCACCTCTGGGCTGTGGTGCCTATGTGATCCCCATGCTCAGCAACAGGAACTGATACCAGTCATGCTGGCAAGAGGGATTGAGTGGCTGAAGTGGTTTGGAAGGACTGCCTGAAAAGGAAGAACTTGGCAAGGCTCCCCTTCACCAAATAACAGAGAAGAGCTCCAGGCTGTCCTGTGGTGACCAGTGCACGCTATGAAGTATAACCAGCCAAACTGAGCACAGCAGAGAGATGAAACAAGTGAAGCCTTCAGAGATGGAGCAGGGACATTGCTGGTTTGATCTCCAGAGCACACAAGAACCCCTCTCAATTCAATCCCTAAAATACAGGCCACAACACTTCCCTATTAAGAAAGCAGCATCTTTCCTACCAATTTCAAAGCTTGGAAAATTTCCCAGGCTTGTGGATGCTGGTGACCCACAGAGAACTGCTCAGGCAGCATAACCCAGAGGTGATGCCTGATCCTGCCAGACACAACTTGGATGCAGTGAGCACTCCACTGTCCCTGAGGCTATTTGGAGATGCTCTGCCTCTCCAGCAGGGAGGAGGGAGAAACAGAGCATTTCCAACTGCAGCCAAGAAAGCTAATGGATACATTTCTTTTCCCAAGGCAGGCAAATTATTTCTGCTCCCAGATGACCCCTCAACCACAAAAAACACCATAAAACAGCAAGAGTGTGTAAAAAATAAACACAGGCACGCATCAGCCTTCCGGATTCCCGTCCCCTGAGCCAGAGGAGCTCGGGCCGTGGACAGAAGGAATGTGGTGTTACATTGGGAGCCATGGGGATGGGATCAGGGACAGGAACATTTTATAACTGGCCTCTGGATCCCGTTGAGGAGTAGAGGGAAGGAAGAAGCATGTGAGTGATGACTACTCATATTGCGAAGGGGGGCAAATTTGAATCTCATCTGCATGTTTTGCAAGGACTGGGATTTACAGCGTAAACTGCTTGCTCTGCTACTTTGACTCTTTCTATCTTGGCTCCTCTGACCAAGTTTACATCAGGGCTGTCCTGATCAGCCAGGAGCCCTGTAAAGGAGTTATAACACATGGGGCTAGATTCATGCTGCAGGTTCTCAAGAATCTGTAGGAAAGCATGCTATGAATGGAAGCATCTTTTTGCCTCTCCCTGTCACCTTGCAGCCTGCCAAGCTGGAGAGAGAGGAAGACAGAGAGAAGGCAGTTTTCCACACTGTAAGAGGAGCCTGAAGAGATGCCAGGGTCCGACTGCAGAAGTCTAATATAAGCTTAGACATTTCTATTCTCACCAAACAAGACATCCTGCACTGAGACTGAAGACTAGCGAAATTTGTATCAAGACATAGGGATATAGTTGGCTTAGCTCACTACCAACTGGACTTGGGACTGCCATCCTCAGCAATGGACTATGACTGCCATTCTTGCTTCACGCAAAGGCTTTGCTTCATCAGACTGGGAGGATGAAGTGTCACATGGTTTAGACCTCAACTGGTACAAAGAAATATGAACGTCAAATTAAGCAGCTTCAGTATGGGAAGGGGCTGAATCTCCTCACCTCTGCTCCTGGACTCCCAGACAAATCCATCCCAGAAATTTCACAGGGATTGAGATGACACAGGAATACTTGCCTTACATCTGCCCTCAGTTAGTCTCCACCAGCATCTACAACTTCCCTGCACTCTGAGGATACATTTTACAACTGAGAACTGGAGTTGCTCACAGAAAGCAATTCCACCCAGCAGGCTGGCCTCTGAGAGGATGAGCAATGCAAGCTGGTTGTGCCAGGACCTCAGCCAGCAGCACCAAGATACCTCCACAGCCCCCATGCAGCAGTAAGTGGCACTGCGTCCTTCCCATTTGCTGCGAGACACCTGGGTTCCTGTTATTGCAGAAAACTGACAGGCAAAGCTACTGACTGGCTTCTAGCTCTCTCAGCTCTCAGTTCAAGGAGTGAAGCAATCCTTCAGTGCCCAGATTTCCTACCCTGACAGTAAGTGTTTTTCTTAAAAACAAAAAACAAAACAAAAAAAAAAACCAGAAAATTTTTTGTGGAAAATAACATTGTTTGTGGCTGGTGGTTGTGATGGACAGCAGCAGCAACATGAGGCAAAAAAAATAATTCTGAGAAATTCCCTGAAACAAGTAACCTACATTTTTCCTCACCACTGCATCACTAATTGTACCTCTTTAATGCATTGGTTTTTATTTTTTTTTCCAAAATAACCCGAAGAGATAAACAAAAGTAACAGGTTCCTTTCAAAACCCAGTTCAGCTAGCAGAAATTAGGAATTAGAGTCAGACATAATGCAAATAGCATAGTGGTTTATTTACTGTTCCTTTTGTGAAACACAGCTGCCTCCAGCAGCAGCAACAACCCCAGAGCCATCCCGCACCAGCTCTCTACTCCAGCTCCTACCCCTCCTGGGTACCAGCACATGCTCTGGCCAAGTGCAGCAGTAGCTGTGGCACTGGGTGGTGTGTTTGCTGCCTGCTCTGTCAGGCTGTCACTGTGCCCCATACTCTCTTTCTCTTCCAAGTCCTGGGTGAGCCCAGGTGATGGCTCAGACCAGAAATGTCAGAATGCAAACACTGGTATAAAAGAAGTACTTTCCAATACAAGTGGTCAGCCTGCAGCAAGTAGTTCTGTGTGCCTTGTTATCATTCAATATCACTTTCCTCTTCTCATGCATTTAACTCCAAAACTCACATCGATTTAGACTGGGGTTTTAAAATCAACTGAGGGTTTTTAAATCAGTTAAGGGTTTTTAAAATCAACTAGTCAGACCTCCCATGAGGCTGAAGGTGCTGAGACCCTGGTCACCTACATTTGTTATGTGCAGCACCTTCTAAGCATATTTTGGAATATTTTATACATTTCTGTGCTCAAAAAGCAAAGTGCCAAAGGGCAGGGAACTGGCTGCAGAATCCAGACTGGCCTGCAGAAAATGCTCGCAGAGAAAGCTAAACCCAAGTTTATAAAATGTACTTGGAAGGAGCTCAGCAGTGCAAATCCCATTGCTAACAGAGCAGTTCTGAGTCGATTGCAAATAACATGCTCTTACTGTCCAGCCGCAGTGCAATTCCACTGAGCTTTGGCAGAGGGTAATTCCAGTGTCAGATATTTTCATGAGACCCTACTTGACATTTTGGCCGGAAGTCCTGTGGCATATTTTGGTATTCTGTGACACACTGTGTTGACCGCATGGATTTCCTCCACTGCTTTGATGGGCACCGCTACTCACTCAGGCATAAAGGAGAGTGTCTGGGCGAGCCCTTCTCTCTGGCTCCCCCTCACCAGCACACAATAGCCATCAGGCTATTGAAATGATCTTCCCTGGGAGAAATAACCACTGTTATGGAGCCTACACGGCTGCATCTTCCCAGACAGATGCATTTGCAGTTTCCCAAGGCAAGGCAGACACTGAATACGATGCTTCTGATGAGGCTTTTCCTAGTGGGGGAGACAGTTTTGTATTGTTTTTGCCATCACCTCGCTTGCCACTTCCTGGCTCAAGGTGTGGTGTTGCTGGAGATTAACAATGCATGGCCAGCCCAAGAGGCCTCAGGTGACAGGTGACGCCTCTTGCCTGGTCAGGACTCTCCAGTGCTGGGTCCCCACATGTGAGATGCAGCAGGTAGCCTGACTTCCTCTCAGCTGGATAGACACATCTGGAGAAAGCACCCATGTGATGGGGGAGGCCTCCTTGGAGGGAAGCCTGTATCCCAGATGCAGCTGCTGTGCTGGGGCCTGCCATGCTTTGTCACCTGCCAAGACATGGGGAATCAGCATGTGCATCAGGAGGACAGGGCTCTGGTTAAGGGAAGGAGGGTGCTGCAGAGGGGCTTGCAGGGAAGGATGAGCACTGACCACACATCAGGAGATATTCAGAGGACTTTCTGGGCCCAGGTGCCAAGTCCTGTCTCCTTGTCCTCCTCCCATCTACCCTGCACAGCTTGTGCTGCCCACCAGCTGGCACCCCTTGCATGTGCAGCTCCATACCCACCTACTTCTACCCTAGAATAAGACCAGTGCCAAGTGAAGCTAAGACCACAGCAAGGGTCTCAGACCCAGGTCCCTCAGCAACCGTTGTTATCCTGCTCCCCACACTGGGTAGGGTGAAGGAATAAACCTCCAGACAGGTTACAGCTGACTGTCACCTTTAGAGTCGGCCACAGACAAGGAACATGGCTGTGTGAGCCAGGGGAGCACTAGAGAGGTTTTGGATTTTGACAACATCAGGGCTGCAGTAGTCCAGACAGCTGGAGAGATATTTCCCAGTGGAGATGACAGCAAATCTCTGGGATTTATCAGATGGGCATAATTTCCAGTATGCTGAAGGCATTTTGGGAAAGATACCCAGGGCACATACAAGGCACTGTTATTGTGTGTAACTATGGATGAGACTTTAAATCTAAAAATATACACATTACCTACCCACTCCTGTGTCCCTTTCACAATTCTTTGTGCTCTCTTATAACAGGCATCTTCTTTGCCCTCTGGGCATGAGGCTGTTCCTCATGTGGTCCAGAAACACTTCAATATCCTGATGACTGGTTCAGACCCATTTGCTGCTGCACTGGGAGCCTGAGCCTCTTCAGGGAGAGAGAGAGTACGATGAAGGGAGGGAAGGCATGCCACATTCTCCATGCCGATACAATAAACCTTGGCAAATTGATGAGGAATGTGGACCAAGCATCACCAGAGGCAGCAGAGGGAAAGGCAGAGGGCAGAATCCCAGAGGCAAGAGGCAGAGGATTTGTTGGCAGCTGTTGAGTAGGGTAGCAGAGAGCAGACAGCCGCAAGGAGGCATGGAAAGACCAGACTGGGAGGCTGCCAAGGAAGGGAGAGTCGCATTAAATCTTATTTGTCTTTAAACAAAGTGTTCTAATTGCTAACAAAGGGATTTCAAGCAAATTGTAATAAAACTGAGTTATTCTGATCAATTACACAGTCAAGCAAATTACAGAAGGAGTCTGAAATATTGCCAGATACAAAAGAGAGATGAAGAAAGAGGAGGAGGAGTTGCAGAGAGAGTGGGAGAGGCAGTAATTTGAGGGAGGAAAATTACTTGATGGCTTGATAAGGAGAATTATTAAGCATAAATTTGAGATGCAGGTTGCTAAATCTGAATACAAAATCAAGGGTAGAAATAGAAATTGTGTTTTAAGGTTGGTAAAATTGGAGCAGGGGCAAAGAGAAAAAAATGTGCAGACAGGCATTAGAGACAGATTCTGTTGAGGTATCTGCAAAGATGGTTGCTAACTGCAGCAAGCTGAAAGCAAGGCATGACCCAGGAAAGCAGAGCTTTGTGGTGAGGGCACCAGATCAGTGCTGAGTGGGCATCAAGCCACATTCCTGCCACAGACCTCCTACTTGACCCACAACTGCTTCAAAGCACTTAGCAATGACCTTGTTTGTCACCAGAAAAGTTACAAGGGCCAGGATCCCAAAGCAATCTTAGGAGAGGCACACCAAGGCTGACTCATTTACCTTGTCAGCCTTACCTGAAAGCTGTGGCTGACATTTCTTCTACTGTCTGGTTTGTGGATTTAAGCTGGTATCATTCAGTGTGTATCCATACAGCATCCAGAGCATCAGCCAGGGATGTTGTAGGGAATAGAAGACAAGCCCCACTCTTGTCTTAAAGGAACAAGGCTGAAATTCCACCACGACACATAACTCCATGTTTGGCTCTGACTTAGGGACAGTGTACCTTGGGATGAATGAAGTAATTGTCCTGTGTTCTGCTCGGTCCCTGGAGATTTCCAGCCATGCTGCTGGAGTCTCCAGGGTGCTCATGAGACAGCCACTGAACTGCTGCAACTTGCAGCCTGGCACATTTAGGTAAGTCACCTCCAGTTTTATTTTTCCATAATATACGATGTGATCAATTTGTATTGGATCACCACTGCTCATTGAGCCTTTGCCTGCTCTGTAGGGCTCACACGGAGAAGTCAGAGGATTAGGGAACACATTCTCACAGTTTTGTATCAGGTGCACAGGGTCAAGTCTCACCACTCAGGGTTGCCAAGGGAGAGCTTGCTGAGTCTTAGGCTGCAGCCTCCTGCTAGAATTGGTTTTAGTTCCAAGGGTGGAAAATCCAGTGCCTACACTGAGTGTCAGGATCACAAGAATGTGGACCCTGTGTGCTGTCCTTCTATAAAGCTGCTGCAAATACAGTCCAGAGAGCTGTAGCCCGGAAATGGAGTACTCTTCAAGCCAATTACCATACACGGTTCATAACCCTGCAACTGACTGGATTAATGGATTATTGGCATGAAGGGATGTAGAAAGATGTTTTTTTAAGAGGAAGTATAAAACATCCAAAGATTATTTTTAATGGTGTTTATTTGTCAGAGAACTCCAGAGCTTGTGGGCTTTTGCTGGGCTGGAAGTTCTGAGCCCTAAGAGGAGATAAGAGAAAGGATTAGAGTATTACTGTGGCAGTGGAGTTCATGTGTTTTGTATTATTAATGTTTGTAAAGCACTTTGAAAATGAAAAACACCATAAAAGCTCTAAGTGATGTATTTAGTAGGAGCTGCAGAAGAGGAACTTAAGTCTGAAAAGACACTTCTCAGTTATCAGTGCACAGAGAGCTTGTGTTTTTGAGAGGATCCCACAGTCAGATGCAGTCTGAAGTGGCAGATGAGTTGTTCAAAAGCCAGTATGAGGAGGGCGTAACAACCCTGCAGGGTGCAAGGAAGGCTCCTGTGTCATGTATGCGAAAAAGAAGACACTTAACACTTTTAGGATGAGAAAAAGCCATCAGATTTGCTGGCTCATTTCCATGGATCTGAGACAGGACTGTTCTCTGCAAGGCACCTACTTTAGCTAAACTTTCTTTAAAAGCCTGTTGGACAAGTGAGCTTCCTTGTGTTGTTCAGGAAAGTCCTGTTACGGAGAGAAAATCCTGAGCCAGGAAGGGTAAGGAAAGCAATGTTAGAGCAATATTTACATGGGTAAACCCATGACTCCTGACCAGCACCAGACAAGTTTATGTGGCCTCAACCTGTCAGTGAGATAATTCCAGGGCTCAGAGACAGCATTTTTGTTCTAGACACCTCATTCTCAAAACCATTGTTTCACTAAAACAGTGACTCCCAAAGAGAGCCAAGAGGAAGCCTCTCTTTACATTGCTGCACTCCCAGCTCCAGAGCCCTCCTCTAGCCATGCTGGCTGACAAACTACAGAAGAGAGCATTTTTTTCTGGTGAATCCATAAATAGATCTGCAGCATTCCCACTGACAGCCCTGAGGAGCTTTCTGAGACACCTTTGTCGAAGCAGAGAGGCCTAAGGCCAGCTGGGGCTGTGGACAGGTATTGATAATATCTATTCCCCTTTCCCAATGACAGGCATGTTCTTGTATCCTCACTGCTTGAAACTCTCTTTGACAAAAGAGAGTCTTTGCAGTATTGCATAGATCTTTCTTCACACATCAGTCACTATTGTCAGATCTTTCTTCATGCCCAGACTACATTTTTTAACCCCAGTTTTAAAACCTGTATTTGACAGGGACAGCGGCTGCAGACAGGTCTGTGTAGATGCGTTGTTGGTTCAGCCTTTGTTTGCAGTCATGCATTGACCTTCACAATCTCATGTCCTTGGGACATCAGAGACACATTAAAGCTTACCTGTGTCAGAGGTCCCAGTGTGCCAAAACCATCCAGGGCACCTGCCATTTTCCCAGCTCCCTTCTTATTTCCCAGCTGCTAAAGGGGACTTAGAAACTTTTTCCCCTTGCCATTACTGTGAAAGCAGATAGTCCAGTCTTGAAAAGGAGCATGCTGGAGCACCCCAGCTCACAGTTCTTGCAGCAGCTGGCTGTGCTGTTGCCTAAGAGTGGTAAGTCACAGTGATAAATGCAGATATTTCACCTTCCACCCTTTCCTTCCGTATCTCAAATCTCGGTGCTGAGGAGCAGCCACACAGGCACTGCTCCTTCCCCAACCTGCAACATGACAGATGTTAGGTATATTCAAAATGACACCTGCACCCCACAAGAGCTCCTATCCTGTATTTATAGCCCACTGTCACTGCTCAGATTTATGCCGCTCAAATATTTGTCAGCTGTTATCCCACCTTCCCTGAACATCATTTAACTGAGCTTGACGTATGCAAGCACTTTTAATCTTTCCTCATGAAGCAATTTTGCTCTTCCCAGGGCCTCTGATCATATTTGTAACTCTTCCTTGAGACAGCATCAGTTCGTCATTGCTGCTCTGAAAATACAAGGAGCGTGGCAGCCTGAGAGGAGAGGAGGGGATGGATCGTTTCCCACACACACACTCAGCTCTCTCCCGTGCCACCCCTCCTAAGAGCACCTTAAACACGTTTGCCTGCTCTAAAATCCCTCTCTTCCTTACTGGTCACTGGTCTTTTCCCAGCCTGGATCACTGTTCCTGCTAAAAAACCCAGTCCTGGATTATTTTGCAACTTCCCTGAGCCAAGAGGGAGTTCATTTTCTTTCCTTCATGTCTTCCTAATGTCTCTGATGTCTCTATTATTACCCAATCTGCACTGGCATTCACAATGCCTCCCAACTGAGGCAGGAGAATGTAATTAACAAGCTGTTTACCTCTACTTCCAGATCATTAATAACTATGTTAAACAAGACCGCTACCTTGCTGAGCAATGCAAAAACTTGAAGAGGCACATAGTTTGCTTTATAGTTTCCAACCCATGCTGGTGACAGTAAGACTCCTTCAGAGCAAGCTCCTTCCAAACCTGCATCTGAACTGGAATTCACCTCCCCTTGTTGCTTGTGCCCCCTTGCACCCCAGCTCTCGTCAGCCTGGTAATGAGATACCACGTGAAGGAGGGACAGCTGGCTGAGTCACCTTAGCGTGGCACAGGACCTGTGTCTCACTACAGAACCCATTTCCCTTTCATAAACTGTGACACCCGCCCACAGGACCTCAGAACGCCACCAGTCCTTAGCACTGTTCTTGAGCAACTCATGTCCCAAACTTACTGTCACTAATTCCAATCTGTATTTCCTTGCCCCTGGTGCATGTTCAGCACCAAAAAGATGCTACAGCAAACAGGAGCTCAGAGCAGACAAGTATTTTGGTAAACTTAGTTTTTTAGCTTCCTTTAAAAATTTTCCCTAACTTTCCTACACCAGCAAGGCAGACTATTGAGAGACATAAAAAAAACCAAAACCCTTTGTGCAGAGTTAAGGCTCTGTTGCCCAAGGTCTAAAAGGATGGCAAGAGAAGCACGTTCTTGGTTTCGCTAGAGCTGCTTCTACCTCAAGACAGGGAAGAGCCTGAAAACAGCCTTATGAGGCCTTCCAGTTCCCTGGTTACTTGATACCCACAGAACAGTCTTTCCAGGATCAGCCAAGAAAGCTGCAGTCAGTGTTACCTGCTTTTATCACAGCTCCACAGCTTTGTTTTTGCCTTTCCCATTGGAGGGAGACTGGAGGGACTGCTCTCTGGACCCTGAGGAAAAATGCCTTCTGGTCTGACACAGCCTTCAGGTTTCTTGGGGACAGCCATCATAAGTTCCAGACATAGAACTAAAATTAGCTGAAACACTGGTTTCCATTTAGCATAGTGCTTGCCTGGTGGAGGATGGTAAGTCTCAGTTTAGTGGCAGACTTTAATACTTTGATCTTTCAGAAGGGAAAGAAAACTATTTGAGGATGCTGCAAGGGAGGAGGTACATCCTGGGGAAACTCATTTGGTGGTCTGCCGAGCTCCAAGGGCTTGAGGTGATGTTCTCTGCCCAGGCTGCATGTCCTCAGTGATGCCTGTACAGTGAGAGGCGGGGGACAGCTGGGGGACACAAGCGGCAAAACCGTGGACGTCCCAGCAGACACAGCCTGCCTCCTGCTGCTCTCTGCCACTGTGGAGGGATCTCTGCAAAACGCTGCGACATCCACAAGGTGGCAAATTCAGCTGAAGGATGTTTCCTCAGCATCCTATTTTCCTGTCAGTTTCCAATGAGGATAAGGATGAAGAAGAAGAGGGCAAAAGGAGAAACAGAAGGACCCAGAAAGCCTGAAAAGACACAAATTGTAGCATCTTAAGCTATCTAACAGAAACTCCATAAAGTTCATCCCTTGGATAATTTTTCCTTGTTTATTTGATTCTAGTGTCCAATTGCTGTCAGCAGTGGTGTGGACATGAGTCAGGTGTCTGTCTTCTTCCTTCTGCCAACAGAGCATGTGAGAAGTGCTCTTCCAGCATTTCATACCCTCTGGAGTCACCTTGGGTACAGAGATGGGTTTGGTTGCTTGTTTTTCCTAATGGATAATTAACATTGCAGGCAGCAAGTGACCTGGGAGAACAGAGAAAGTGTGCACACAGCTCAGCCTCTCAGATTGTCCCCCCAGGCCATCTGCTGACCTTGGCATCCAGAGGGTCTTTCCAGCGACTTTGGCTTTCCTGATGCTCAGTTTTCTGTTGGATGGTACCCGATGGATGCCAGAGACTTGCCTCAGCCCTTCCCCACCACCCTTGTTTACAGGCCAATTAGTGGGTGCCGTGTTTGTTTTGCAGCCAGCAAGTTAGCCACCCCAGCGATTTAACAGCTGCAATTTTCATTTACAGTTGACTTTGAACAGCCAGTTTTATACACGCAGGGTGAAATAATGGTATAATTAACCTAGGAAAATCCATTAAAAGGGTGCGGATGTTCAAAACATGGAGCACACAATTACAAAACCCCATGACTGAGATTACTGCTGAGATCTAATTCCTCGTTACACAGCTCATCCTTACATGGATTTCAGAAGAGCAATTTTCTCTGCAAGGCTTTGTCACCAAAAGTTTCTGCAATTTTCTAAATTTTACTCTTCTAAGGAAAAAAAAAAACAAAATTGGGAACAAAAAAATTAATTAAAATACTTCTAATTGATGGAGTTCTTAGGAAATACCTCATGTTAATAATTTTGGATATGTTGTGTTTTAACAGTTTCAAAATGGTTTGTGGCATTTCCTTTCTGGTTGCTTTTTAACCTCCAATCAGGTCATTTTTTAATATGAGACATTTTGAAACTTGTACATTTCTTCTTCTCTTAGAAAAGACCAAAAGTTTTCTGACACTTCCAAACTTTTCATCAGAACCATTTCTCAAGTTAGTTTTTCAAGCTGATTGTGTCTATAAAAACAAAACAAAAGAGACTTTTCACACAAATCTGCATTCCCACACAGAAAAATAATTAAAAAGACATTCTCCACTAGTTATCATAAACACTGTTTAATCAGGTGTCCACAGGCTGTTTGTTCCATCAGGCTGTTTGCTCCACTGGACTGTTTGCACAGGATGGATAATATTCCCCAAGTCAATACCCAGTATTTCTTTTCATGCTCATCAGGTAGTTTTCCCAGACCACTCCTTTGGACCCTGCTCATCACTTAGATTAATATTTAAATTCAGTAACTTGGCTTTTGCATGTCACTTGAGTCCAGAGGGCTGCAGTCTTGCCTCACCGGGGAGAAGGAGATTTTGTCCTTGTTCCTGATATGCAAAGTGACAAATCCCATCTGTTCTGGGGAATATTGTTGGGTGTTAGAAATAGGGCCTTCAGGGCATTTCTTCAGCTGGTTGAAATCTGTCCTATTGATGTAAAGGGAATCCTGTCTGTTCTGTTTTGGGTTTGTTCCCAACTGAACCTCACCATTCTCCCTCTGAGTTAGGTGCGAGCTAGCTCACTCTGCCCTGCTTCCCCTGGTAGAACCCAGGGCAGTGTCTCACAATCCCCCTATGCACCCCACCAGCAGCTACAACCCTTTGGGGTGCCCCAGCTTTCACACCAGCCCCAATCATGGCTCCGGTTGCGGTACCACCCACTGTCTGTCTATCCCATCCCATCCCATCCCATCCCATCCCATCCCATCCCATCC
>VZTJ01005909.1:1021681-1088228 GCA_013397795.1 Orthonyx spaldingii
ATCCCATCCCATCCCATCCCATCCTATCCCACTCAGGGCTCCTGCTGCATCTCATCCCCATCTGCCTTGCTGCTGCAGCCCCCGGCGAGCTCCACAGCCACACTGTTCCCTTTTCCTCTGCACTTGTGTTAATAAATATATTCAACCACTCAGGGCATGGGGTGACCTCAGGCTCTCCACTATTAACCTATCTGACTGCTGAGAACTGGCCATTTGTTCCTTCCCTTCCCTCCCTGTCTTATCTTGGTTTTAATCCATGCCTTGGCTTTTCCTCTCATCCTGTGGTTACCAGGTTTCCTTAATAGGCTCCTGTGAGGGACTTTATCAAATGCCTTTTGAAAGCCTTAATAAATTATAGGCATGACTCTGCCATTCCCTGTTATCTTGTTAACCCTTCTGGAGCATTCCCAGCTGGGATGAGAGAGCAGAATCCCTGCCTGCCTACATGGGATCATGGCCAGCTCTGCAGAAAGCCTCCAGGACTCTCTCGTGTCACCTGCCTGGCTCAAGAGGACGTGGCATTTATGATGCCAAAACATTTTCTGGTTTCACTCCAGGAGAAAGAGCTACTCTGGGGAACTGAAAAGCTACCCATCAATTCCACTCACTTAAAAATATGTCATGCTGTTTGGTGAATTTGGGAGTACTTTATATAGTTTCTGTTTTAATTTTGACTTTAGGTCATGACTATACATGGACAAGTATTAGAGAGTGAAGGTATTTCCAAAGAAAGAAAAAATATTGTGCCATGCAGGTATCGAAGGCAGTTGTTTCAACAAATTTTAAAAGGTCTTTTTATAAATAATTTTGAAGCAGAAGAAGTCCACATGGGTTGAATTCAAGTTTCTGGTGGAAAAGGTTTTTCAGCTGTACCCCCTTTTGTGCGTGGTAGGATGGTGGCAGGTCATTGACACATGTATCTGGGAGGAGAACACCCCCAGCCTTACCACCTTCTCCAGGTAACCTCCGGGATGAGACATGGTAGGGAATGCCCACTCTCTCCAATACGTGTCCCTGCCCTCTGCTCTTTCTGGAATTCAGTACCTTGATTCAAAATGCCTTTCACCGTTTGACAAGAAGTGCAAGCACCTGCTGCAAGTCCCAGGCTCTCCTTGGATGTATATCCCTGTATCACTGTAAACAGCCATCTCTCCCCACCCTACATCACTCCATCTTTTCAAACCTTTCATGGAGGTCATTGATGGGGTATTTAACTCCCTGGGGAGCATCCTGTTCACTTTCAGCTGTCTCCTCACCTTTTTTTTACCTCTTGCCAGGTTTAGGAGTCAAGCTCCATCCTCCTGGAATTTTTCCCTTCCACTTGTACATCAAGCTGCAACTAAGTTAGAGCAGCTCAATTACACTTTTCCTGAAATCTCCTGGGTGATTTGAGTGAGATTGGCTCAGCAGGAAGCAGTGTGCTGGCACTGTCTGTGCTAGGCAGCTCCAACACTGTGTGCCAACTCCAAGGCCATGGCAGAGCCCTGCAGCTGCCCCCTGAGAGACCAGGAAAGCAGGATAAAGCAGGGTGTGATCACCTGTGGGACTGTGTGCGGCTGTGAAGTCCAGAAAACTTCCATGCATTGCACCAGGGCCTGACCTGACCGCCATCCTCCTTCAAACTCCCTCTCTACATCCTTTGTGTTGCAAAATGAGGACAGGGCTGCCAGCAACGGCACGGTGGGAAATGTGGATGGCACAGATGGGCAAGGGAAGAGCTGTGCTGACTGGGAAGTTCCTCCACCCCCTTGGCTCTCCATCATCAATCAGGTGTTTCCACGAGCAAGGCAGCACCAGTACCCGCACCTGAATTAGCAGTGCATTGCTGGGCTATGCGCTAATGCCACTCTCCATCTGCACAGTACTCTGCATGCCTTGGCGGTTTGCTGCTAATAACAAAAAATAAAAGGAGCTCTGCCGTGTGTATGGACTTTCATATCCCAGGTAGCCTGCATGTGAATGCCTAATGCCTGCCTGATTATTGTTCGCCTGGTATTCAATAGTTTGAAAAAATAAAAAGTCCTGTAGTTAGAGAACGAGATAGGACTGTTTAATTTCAGGCCATTATCTCCTGGTAATTGCTGGAGGAATTTCATTCTGTGCCAGTGCAATGGAAAAAAAAAAATCATGTTTTTACCCCCTTTATGGAAAAAAAAAGAAAAAGAGCCTGCTTTTCTCCAAGGGGTTCAGGGCTTTCAGGCCACGGTTGGAAGCAAGAGCTGTGGCTGCTTTATCAAATTCGCATTTCATTTCCACCATGCACCCAAGCTGCATGTAAATTATAATGAGAAAAGCGGCAAAAACAAAGAGATAGAGCTCAAGAGATGGGAAATGATAATGAAATCAAATGAACCCAGGGCCTTTGAAGACTAACAGAGCCACAGACAGACAGATATGTACACAGTGACAAAGACAGAGACAAGCAAGAGGCATGCATGAGGAGACAGCAAGAGTAGAAGGCTGATAGACTATATTGGAGATTTACACCCACAACATGCACAAGGACACAACATTGGAGTGATCCTGGAAGGATCTCTGCTCCACAAAGACCTTTGAAACCATGGTTCTGGGGTGTGCAACTCACAGGAGGCTCCTGTTTCCAGTTTTTCCTTTGTCTCTCAATCCTGCCATGCTGCTTCAGAAGTCCCAAAGGTGTGTGATGAAACCTAGCACCATTTTCCCCATGGGAAAGAACCCTTTGCAATCTTCAAGCTCACAACTCCTTCCTTCCCAGTGCAGCCAAGCCATGGAGCTCAGCATGTTGGAAGGATGTGATCACTGCATGATCTGACCTGGGGATAAATTATTCTGGGAGAAAGGAAGGAGAAAATTCCCAGTAAACTCAGCTGCTTCCTAGTCAACTGTTTGAAGGGAAAAGGATTCAGCCCTCCACTGAGGTCAAGAGTGAGCCTGGGACGTGGAAGACAGCCAACCTCACCTGCTCATCTGGGGATGTGCACCTGAGACTGGAGAATGGGAGGTGTTCTACTGCAGGGTGTAAGGTGAACCTGGAGACAACCTTTCACTTCTGCTAGATGCTGAGATTTGGGTCACATCTCGTAAATGAGAGCTCTGGAGGGGATTTCAGAGGGCTCCAGTGGTATTTGGGCAAGAGAAGGTCTGCTGTTCTGGCTGTCACTTTTCAGCTTTGCCTCCCAACCCTGTAGTGTCTGGGGTGACCAAGTTGCAGGTAGAGGGCTGAGACCCGGTAAATGTCACTCCTCCAAGCCCAGCTGGGCAGTGGTACATTAAAGACTAGACAGAATCCCACCATCATGAGCAAAGTTTGGGGACCATGTCCCAGTAATTCCCAAATTACAGCAGAGAGAGACCAGCCCTTGTTCCCTGTGCATCACATCTGCACGACAAAGGGACAGCCCCTGCAGCCCAGGAAGATAAAGGCTGACCACCCTGGGTGCCACAATCTACTAGGGCCAGAAAGATGTTGTGAGGTCAGTTTTGCTGAGTTTTAGGGCGCTTCAATTCATGGTTCCCTCCTAGATCAGTTACTCTGGCAGGTTACTCCCCTCATTGCTAAAAACCTGTGCTGTGTTTGCAAGCTCAAAAGGAAAAGAAGGAAGGCAATACAAGGTGCCACTACTTAAACCAAAACACCTTAAGAATAGCCAGGCAAATACACAGTAACCAAATCCCAGTTGCAAGCAAGGCAATTTCCCAGCTACCCAGGAGAAGCACCTGTGCTTGCTTGAGTAAATTCTGAACCACTCGTGAGAAATCATACACAGCTTATGAATTATGAGGGATTAATTTAGCCATATATATTTATTGTCATTGTGATTATGGAAATAGCTAGCAACCAGAGTCATTGAGATATCTGCTCCTGGGCATGATGGAGGTGGTGTGGGAGCCCATGGAGGTCAGGATGCTACTGTCAAGGACTGGAGATCAGTGCACTATTGTGTAGTATGTTCCCAAAATCCCAGGACAGGGCAGACTGTGCCTTTCATCAGGCCTTGTGGTGCTCTGCAGATCCTGTGAGCAGCAGACTGGCACCAACAAGGTCTAAATTTGCACAAGAGTAATTTGAAAATCCTTCAGAGCTTGCTAACTTCTCTTGGCTCTAACAAAACCAATGCAGGAAAAGCAGGATTAAAAAAGAAAAAAAAAAAAAAGAAAAAAGGAAAAAGAAGCCAGAGATTGATTCTTACCTCATATCATTAAAAAATAAATTGCTGTAGCGCTATAACATAAAGTAAGAATCAATCTTATTTTTTAACACCAGAAATAACCTAATGAAATACAAGATTGATTCTGAATATGGGCTTCTTGGTGGAGCCCCTGTGGGAATTGATTACAAAATTGAATGTCTCAGAGCTGATAAGATGAATTTGGAATAAATCTTACTTTTAACTACTCCCTTTTTATGCTCATAAAAAAAAGAAAGATTGATTCCAATCAAAACTTCTTCTAAAAAGTGAGACAGTTTCGATTTGTCGAGGCAGTTTTTCAACAGAACAGCACTGAACTTCAGAGCCAATCTCACCCCTAGTTATGCGTTCCCCAGGGAGGAAAAATACGAGGCACAATATTTCTGATTTACAACTTGAAATGAGACAGTAATGATCATAATAATCAGAACAAGAAGAAGGAGAGAGCCTCAAGTGGATGGCAGCACTCTCGACTGATGATGCCAAGGGAGGCAGTGATTTGGAAAGTGAAGGTGGAGAAGCAGCTCCCCCTCCACCATGCTGCAGGGGACTGCTGAGGACACCTCACTCTGCAGATTCCAGGGTATAACATTGGATCTGTTTATTCTGCAAAAAAAAGTTCTGCTAGGAGTCCCTCCAGCTTCCCAGGACTGCACCTCCAGACCTACGAGCATCTTCTGCCTGGCCTGCAGTGGCAGTAGCTCCTTGAAGCCCTCTGCATTTATGGGTAGGAAGTACCTTTGAGTTTCCAGTCTCAGCTCAGTTATAGCCAGTGTAATGCTATCACACCACACCATGCCCTGCAAGATGCTTAAATTCCCTCTGGCCAACTTGCCATTTTGCTGGGACGGAGGCTACCCAGTCCTACCAAGCTCAGAGGACTGGGCTTGCCAAGCTTTGTTTCCAGGCTGGCTGTGATAATTCCTATACCCTCATTTCTAATTATGTTTCATGATTTTTTTCCCACGGGCAGCAGCTCTGGTCTTATCAAAAAATGAGGCAAAGTGGTTTTTTAGTCTCAGGGCCCACTCTGTGCTTCCTTTAATCTCTCTATCCCATCGCTGGAGGGATTTACAGGAGGCATTTCCAGGAGTCAGGTCAATTGGGTAGTTTCTTCTCGTCTCCAGATTCTGTTTATTCATGGCCCATTCACGCATGTTTGTTCTAGTGTCAGAATTTTATTTCAGCTTCAGTCACTCCCTTTCCCACCTGGGAATCTCTGCAAGATGGTGGTTTGCTCCCATCTCTTCCACCAAATGCTTCTACCCCCGAGAGGTCTCACAAGGGATGTTGTGTTTCATTCTTTCAGAAGAAAGGCTCTTCTGATACCCAACTTGTGTCTGTTTTACAGTTGCTGAATAAAATTTGAAGACTATCTACCTCTTTCTCTTTCCTTATCTCTCTCTTTTGTTTTAGAATCACAGAAACATAAATTGGTTCAGCTTGGAAGGGACCGTAAAGATCAGCTCATTCCAATCTCCCTGCCCCAGGCAGGGACACCTTCCACCAGACCAGGTTGCTCAGAGCCGTATCCACACTGGCCTTGAACACTTCCAGGGATGGAACATGAACAATTTCTTTGGGCAACCTGTTCCAGTGCCTCACCACCTCCACAATAAAGAATTGCTTCCTAACATCTAATCTAAACCTACACTCCTTCAGTTTGAGGCTATTCCCCCTTGTCCTGTTGAACTGTTCAACAGTTCCTGTTGAAGAGTCCTTCTCAAGCTCTCTTGTAGCCCCTTTAAGTACTGGAAGGTGCTATAAGATCTCCCAAGAGCCTTCCCTTCTCCAGGCTGAGCAACACCCATTCTCTCAGCCTGCCTCTGTAGCAGAGGTTCTCCATCCCTCTGATCATCTTCGGGGCCTCCTCTGGACTTGCTCCAGCAGGTCCCTGTCCCTCCTGTGCTGGGACCCCAGAGCTGAATGCAGTGCTCCAGGTGGGTCTCAGCAGAGCAGAGCAGAGGGGCAGAATCCCCTCCCTCCCCTGCTGCCCACGGGGCTCTGGATGCAGCCCAGGACACATTTGGATATCATTGGCATATGGTTCAATACAGCTTCTTCCTTTCAATCCTCACTAAAAGGAGATTTAAAAGGAACATCCTCCACAACACCATCTCCTCTGAAGTTTTTTTTTCCCCACTAAACACATTTTAGGTGCACTGGGACTGCTCACAGAAGCAGTCTGTGTCTGGTTTTCCCACAATTGCACAGCCAGGACCACTTGGACACAGCCCCATCCCTGCGACGTGTGAATCTCAGACAACTCCCTTCCTCTTTTGCCTGGATCTCCCACATACCCATCAAAAGGCTTTGTCCTCTCCCTTCTCCAGGACCCACACACCAGACCGAGATGCCTGATGAGAGACAAGATGTGTCGCTTGTAACATATGGGGTCCTGGGGAGACAGCGGTCTCAGCGCTTTGCTCCAGCTGGGGAGGCGCCACGCAGCAGGGCCAGGCATTCTGCCTGTGAGCAGACACACAGCCCCAGCTGTGCCGAGCACGGGGACTCCCTCCCTGTCACACACCGGGCACACCAGATGTGCTCCTGACGTCCTTGAGTGTTGTGACGCACAGGGAAGGCGAGGGAGCAGCGGGCGCCTGCTTGGTGCTCGCCCCACGCTTAGGAGAACGAACCTTTGGTGTGTCACCACAGTCCGTACTGACTGTGGAGCTGTGGCACAGGTGGGAAGATGTATTCATCCTCATTTCCCCCTCCTTGGACACCTGGCTGTGATTTCAGAAGCACTGCAGGCAGAATTCGTCGATGAGGGCCCTCCTGGTTCCTGCAGACAGGGAGGCAGCTCATAGGCCTAGATGAAGAACAGTTTAATTCTCTGATCCCAGCAAAATCTGGTATGCATTAAAAATAACAAAAACTCCCTCAAACCCATTGTGTTTAAATAATGTTAAAGATCTGACTGAGAGCATCGAAAGCAAATTCCAAGCCCTAATGAAGAAGGATTGTCTGGCATGGCAATAATAATAAACTCTGTGCACACATGTATGTATGTATGTATGTATGTATACATAGAAGCACAATTTCATCCAAGGAGCTGAGAGCCTCATAATTAGCATGATCTCGTGTGGCAGTGACCCAGTCAGTGGCTGTGGTCACAGGAAACAATGGACAATCTGCAACCCCTGCCTTCTGCAGGGGTGTTAATGAAGAAGCAGGATGGTCAAACTATTCCCCTCAGAGCAGTGAATCTGAGGGGGATGGGGAAGACAGGCATTGATAGTTTCCCGCCGTTCACAAGTGTCAGTCAGGTTCCATCTCCTCCCCCATCCCCTTCACAGTTATTTTAATATTCATCAGTTGCTCGAAAGTTCTGTTATCGTGTTCTGTTGATTGGTTATATTAATGTATTCCACCCCTTTGTTTCCCCATTGGATGTTCCCCGTTCATGTTTTATTTCTCTATTGGTTTATTCCCCTGTTTCTCCCCTTAGACTGCCCCTTTCTCTCGCCCCTTTTAAACCCCTGCACACCCTCAGATCTCGGCTTTTTGTGACTTACCTTCAAATTAATACATTTGGAATAATAGCTACAAAAAGTCCTCCCTGCTTCTTTGCCGTCGGGAACTGCCCATTGTTACCAACTTGTTACTGTTAAAGTTGCCTTGGATGAGGGCAAGCTTGTTTGAGCCGTTACTAAGGAGACCAGAATTTACAAGCCCCAAGGGCTGTAAGGTCCAGAGTAAGAGCCGAATGCAGCAAGAAAAAGCCGCGCTCAAGCCGCAGGGCAGCTTGAAAAGACCCGACAGAAAACAGGCAGTGGCAATCTCGTGGCTGCACCAGGAAGCACAGCATGTACGTGTCCTTGACCTGCAGTTCTGAGCTAGGTGAAGGCAGAGAAAAGGAGTGGTCCAGAACAGAAGAGAAAAAATCTCCCACTCCATTCTTGTCCCAGCTGCAGCCCTGGGATGGCTGCTGGACAAGGGGTCTGTTTTTCAGCCCCTGTTTGCAGTGGAATCAAGAGCACTTGTGGCAGCAATGTCTGCCAGGTCCCAGCCCAGCAGAGACATGATGGCCAGACTGGAGAGGCTGTTTTGCAGCTGTGAGACACAGGTGAGGTACCAGGGGTAGAGGCTTTAGGGTCAGTCAGAAATGAGAGGTGTATGGGAAACACCATGTCCATTAACCTCAAAAGAGGGCAGGAGAGGCTGTGGCAAGGAGCCTGTGTGGAGAACTAACCCCACACAGGTCACCAGGGCTGAGCATCCCAGCTCCCAGCTCTTGCTGCAAAGAGCTGTCCTTGTCCCACAGGGCATATGTGAGATTGTCCTTCCATTCTGTGGGTTTGTTCAGCAGCTTTTTCACTGACTCAGGTGATAATGCTCCCAGCCCTCCCCAGGGAACTCTGTTCAGCAGTTTCTGTCACACTCCTCCACTTCATTATGCTTAACAGATCCTCCTCTGCCTTCCTGTTCATGTCCTTCAGATGCCTATGTTCTGATGAGAGGGGAAAGAAGGAACAAAAAAAAGCATCTTCTAGTTCCTACCCATGCATGCAGCTGCCCAGTGAGAGCAGGAAGAGCGATGCTGATCTACCACAAGCCACAGGAACATGGAAAGCTTAGCAGGTGCCCACTCACTGTGAAAAAAGGTGTGGGATGGGTGCTGAACTGGTCAGGAATACTGGGTGGTGGGAAAACATCTCCCTCTGGGGCACTTCTGTGCAGGGCAGTTCCTGAAAGTCAGTGATGAGAAGTCAGAGCCCACTTTGCACACACTGCACCTGGAGGTCTTTACAGAAGAGCCCATCCTGGGCCTGCTGGAAGGGGTCTGGTCAACTTGGAGCCATGTCTCTCAGACCTTCCTCACTTCCCTGAGCTGAACTCTCTTTCCTGAGCTGAACTCACTTTACAATTACGTGAGGACACCATGTCTCACAGGATTCTCCTGGAGAAACTGGCAGCCCAAGGCATAGACAGGTGCACTCTTTGGTGTGTAAAAAACTGGCCAGCCCCAGAGAGTGGTGCTGAATGGATTTAATCCAGCTGTGGCTGGTCACAGTGGTGCTCCCCAGGGCTCAGTACTGGGCCAGCCCTGTTTGATGTCCTTACTGATGATCTGGATGAGGAAATTGAGAGAACCCTCAACCAGTTTGAGGACAACGCCAAGCTGGGTGTGAGTGTGGATCTGCTGGAGGGCAGGAAGGCTCTGCAGAGGGATCTGGACAGGCTGGATCCATGGGCCGAGGGCAGCCATGTGAGGTTCAACAAGGCCAAGTGCTGGGTCCTGCCCTTGGGTCACAATAACCCCTGCAGCTCCAGGCTGGGATAGAGTGGCTGGAAAGCTGCTGAATGGGAAAGGACCTGGAAGTGCTGGTGACAGCAGCTGAACATGAGCCAGGGTGTGTCCAGGTGGCCAAGAGGTCCAATGGCACTGGGCTTTTGTCAGCAATAGTGTGGCCAGCAGGACCAGGGCAGTGACCATCGCCTTGTGCTGGGCACTGGTGAGGCCACACCTTGAATCTGGTGTTCAGTTCTGGGCTCCTGACAACAAGAAAGACACTGAGGGGCTGGAGCATGTCCAGAGGAGGAAAACAGAGCTGGGGAAGGGTCTGGACCTCAAGTCTAATGAGGAGTGGCTGAGGGAGCTGGGGGAGTCTGGAGAAAAGCAGTCTTAGGGAGGACCTTATTGCTCTCTACAAATTCCTGAAAGGAGGGTGTAGACAGATGGGGTCAGCCCTATCTGCTACATAACAAGGGCTAAGACAAGAGGAAACAGCCTCAAGTGTCACATGGGGAGGTTTAAATTGGATATTAGAAAAAATTCCTTCACTGAAAGGGTTATCAAGCACTGGAACAATCTGTCCAGGACAGTGATGGTGTAACCATCCCTGGAGGTATTTAAACGACTTGTAGATGTGGCACTTGGGAACATGGGCTTGATAATCCTAGAGGTGTTTTCCAACCTAAACAATTCCATGATTCTGTGATCTTCCAAGTGAAAATCTGGACAAACAACTAAGCAAGCAGAGAGATATGTACTTATAGTCACCTCAGTTTCTGCTCCCAAGGCCTCCATGGCCTTTTTAATCACCTGGGCTTGCTTATGCTGTGCAATTTGCATGGTAATTATATTTAACAAGAACAGCAATAAGGGAAATAGAAAGTGTAATGTTGTTATCAAGGCATAATTATTCTTGAATAATTCGGTGATTACAGTTTGCTGTGTTTGGAACTAATTGTCACCAGCCCCTTTCAGTGTGGCATACTCCCCCTGACTCCTGCAGTATTAATCCCAGGACGCCTTCAGCCTCTGGCTTCTGGACCTTGCCAGCCACCCAGATAGCTTAGACTCACAAGTACGCCTAGACTTGCAGCTAGCCGAGCAGGCCTGTGGAAATGAGTATTATGAGCACGTCCTTCCAGCACCTTTGCTTCTCCACAGGGCCTCTCCCGCACATATTGACAGCTCAGGGCAGCACAGTGTGTCAGACACGCTTGGGCCGAGCAGCAGGGGAACCCCAGGGACGGGATGGCTTCTCCAAGGGCATCCATGCAGGAAGGATGGAGCTGGGCACTGAGGCCTCCCAGTCCGACTGTGGGAGGATGGGAACACAACGTCTCCCTGGGAACCCCAGCAGCCAAAATTTCAGCTCACCACCAGAGAGAGAGGTGCATTAAGCTTCCTGCTGTGCAAGGCCTGGATAGCTAAATTGTGAAGAGCCTGTAGAGTTCTTCTTCTCAAAGCCTGGAGTGTGCACTGAGATTTCAGCCACTGAAAGGGTCTGCCTGGTCTCACTGTCCCCTCACAACTACCACCCTGGCTATCATCCTTGCACGTGTATTTCCCACACAACCAGCTCCAGGGCGAGGCTGGGAGGGAGAGCGGAGCTGTGATGCAGAGCAAAACCTCTGTCTTTCCCTTCCACTGTAAGAAAAAGAGAGGGACCCACCTGGATAAAAGCTCCCTCCTCGTCCATAGCCCAACACAGAGACTTCCTGCAAAGAGGGGAGATGTGCTCTTAACTTTTCCCATCCAGACCCTAAGAAATCAGAAAAATGCTGTCCTTGTCCTCCTCTGAGCTCAGGGTGATAAGGGATAAGGGTAGCCAAACGCTGATGCTGAGATGCTTTCCTGGCTGCAGCCTCTCTGGCTGCCAGTTCTCCCTTGGTGAAATGAGTGTGCCAGGTCTCAGCCAAGGAGCTGCTGCAGGGTGGGTGGCTGCACATGAACACCCAGATCCAGGTCACACATGTCACAAGCAGGGAGAGAAGGTGCTACACAACTGCAGCTGGATCCTCACAAGCTGAGAAAGCACTCATCTGACCTTAGAGACTCCCAGAGCGATGTCTGCAGACTCCCTGCTCTGTTTCTGGGCACACATAGAGGACAGCCTGTTTTAGCCCTGCTCAGGACATTAAACCCTGTTGTCTTTCTGTGCTAGCACACTGATGACAGTCCCAAGAAAGATGAGAAAGGCTCTTGGAGCAGGATTTCGCTTCTGTGAATACTCAGAGACCTCATGTTGAGGTGTCTGAGTCCAGCTCATCTTCTCAGCTTCTGAACATTTGTAGCTGCTTCAAGGAATGCTCAGAAGTCCCTCAATCCCCTGAAACATTAAAAGGAGAAAAACACAACTGCTCTGTGATGTATAGCTGCTTTGCTACCCAAAAGGGCTCTGAAAACATCAGGCAAGGAATTCACTGGAGGCAATGTGCTTTGTAAATCACAGAGCACACCAATGTTTTAGAGTTTGGCAGTGGCTGAATTGGATCACTCAAGAGGCTGGTAATGAAGGAAGATGTAGGATAGGGAGGCGGGAAGGGTTGCAAGGTGCTACCTGGAAGGCACAGGAGTGAGAGAAAAGAGTTTTCAGGGAGAAAATATGGGAGCACGTGAGCTCAGGAGAGTCTGTGATCCATTGAATAGACTGAAGCTGGTGAAGCCTCGGGCTAGGAAAGTCATGCAGAAAACAGGCAGTTGAGATTGTCTTTTCTTTTCTCTTACCTACACAAAATGCAGATCACAAATACAGCTGAGTGCCAGTCTGCAGCCCAGTGATGGGCATTCCAGAGCAGATCCAAACAAGACAGACTCTGGTGGGAACAGATCCAGATCTGCTCAGGCTCACAGCCCTGAGCCCTACGCAGGAGCGCACAGCGGTGTCTGTCCATGCAGAACACACTCTGCCTGTGCTGGGACAATTCAGATCGCAGGATCTGGTGTTCTGGATCCTGTTCACACAGCCTGAAGGGATCAGACATGGGAGGGATCACAGTGCTGGAGCCCAGGGTGAGTAGATACTCCCACCTGGACTAAGTGTGGCTTTCACACGCAGCAGTGCGTGCAGAGAGAATCTGTGCTTAGTGGATGTTGGCTCAGCCTTAACCCTACAAGGTTTCAACACCACTGTGGTTCCATCTGGCTGCTTCAGCAGAGGGGAGACAGCCTTGAAAGGGGTGGGGGCCCCTGCTGGGTAGGACCATGCAACCATTTCCCCAGTGTCCCAGAAGAACATTTTCTTTAGTCTCTCCTTAAACTCTCTCAAACTTTCAGGTTCCACACTATCATGCAGCAACCAGTTCCACAAGTCTATCACACGTTCCTTTGTCTTGCTTTTAACACCTGCTAGCAATTTGTTCTGTCCTCTGCTTCTCAAACTGCCTCTTGCCCTCTTACTGTGCCTTTTACCAGATATCTTTGGCTACCTCTGTCTTGGACCTCAATGAGCAAAGTCGCTCATGCACTTGTCAGAAGGGAGACTCTTCCACACTGTTCATCATCCTCCATGAGTGTTTTGCTCTGCTGCAGCATTCCTCTGAAATGAGGGATCAGCGCTGTGTGTGGTGCCAAAAAGATGAACAAACAACAGGTTTTCATAGTGAGTGGTCCTGATTTTGGAGCTAAGCTCAGCTAAAGATCAGGATAAGACCACAGAATGGTCAGAAGGGAAAGGAGCTGAGAAAGTTTGCAGATAGTCTTCCAGTTGAAAACAAGGCTTACTCATATGGTGAGTCTCCTTGAAGATAGAAAGGGTTGTTGAGGAGGGTAGTGGGAAGCCAGGGAAGTACCTCTGTAACCCCTTGCTTCTCCTTTGCTGCGGAACAAAAGACCTGGTGTGACTCCTATCTGTCACTCCTATCTGGATGCTGGATTAACCACCTGCTCCAACCCTGCCCTCCCTCAGAGGTTTGAGTTGGACTGGGGAGATTTGGAAATGGTTCAGACATGAAGACAAGACCTCCCCATCAATGCCATGCTAGCTCCCTTGGTAAAGCAGAGCTGCTTTGTTAATCATATCTGTGGATTAGCATGGGTTTATGAGCTCCACAAGGAAGCATTTGAAATCATAAATTGCATTTTCACCACTTAGCCCAGGAGGATCTCTGGGGCTTGGTAGACAGATATAAAAGGAAACCTTTAGAGAGAACAAGGGGGATAACAAAGAGATTATCAGAACCAAGCCTGAAAATTAATAGACCAAATCAAAATTAATTAATGAACTAAATCCAATTAATAGACTAAATCAAATCCTCTTTGAAAATACAGTCACCTCAATCACTGATCATCTTTTCACACTCCCATGAAGACAGACGGTTCAGCTTCTTCAGCAAAGTGGGTTAAGAAAGACCAGGCTGGAGCAGCAAGGGGGAACATTTGGGGGTTTAAGGGTCAAAGTTACCCCTGCAAGGGGTAAGGCAGCTAGGGAGCCCAGGGTGGGCTTGGCACAGCTATGGGGAATAATCCTGAAGCAATTAAAAAGCTGGTATCTTCTCCCTTTAATGAAAACTATTATGCTAAAAACACAGTGAGTATTAAGAGCAGTTGTTGTCCTGCTGTTTGGCTTGTATCTGGATTAGATTTGTGCTAAGGATGGAATATGAGTCTGGCTAAGTATTACTTTCCACAAATATTTGGCTTTTAAAAAAGCCCAAATGTGGAGTTTATCACATTCAGACCCAAATAAACTGCAGTGGATGTGAAGAGCAATAAAAAGTAACAGGAGAACCAAACAAAGGGGCACCAAGGGTGGGCACTGCTGACCACAGCAGGGGAAGCACAAGGTGTGACTGGGGCTTGGGAGGGTGGGAGTGAGGGAGGGGACAGGGGTCGAGCAGCCCTGTTGTCATTCAGGGGGTGTCACCACCTCACCCCACCTTCTCCATGTCAGTCCTGCCATGCTATGCAGCAAGACTTGGGGAGACTGCGGCTCCCCCTGGACCATGCATTTTTGGAGATGGAGCAGGACAGAAACCCTGCCCTGTGAAAAAACAGTGTTGTCTCACCAGCAATAAGGAAAGACTATAATCACCAGCTGGGCTGGAGACTTTTGAATTTGAACATGCCAATCCTGTACTCTAACCACAAGAGGAAAACTGATCCAAACTGGCCTTGTAAGTGAAAACACGGATGGAGGAAGACTTTGAGATGCCGTTTGGTCATAAGAGATTTGGCAGAGGGAGCACCAGCCTATCTTAGGTTTGCTTGGATAAAACTAATTTCATTCTAAGAACATGGTAGAGTGCTGTGATTTGGATTTAGTAGAGAATAATGTTGATAACACACTGATGGTTTAGCTGTTCCTCAGCATGGCTTAACCTAAATTAGAGACTTTTCAGAGCCAGAGAGCAGATGCACAAGAAGCAGGTGCACAAGAGGAAGCATGGCCAGGAGAGCTGACCCAAACTGGCCAAAGGGATTTTTCATACCACAGAACATCATGCCCAGTGCATAAACTGGGAACAGTTGGCTGGGAGACACAAGCTGCTGCTGGGGAATGGGCTGGGCATTTTCAAGTGTGTGTGAGCAATTGTGTTGTGCATCAATTGTCTGTCTTGGGTTTTATTCCTCTCTACCCCTCTCCTCTTCATAATTATTATTGTTGTTATTATTATGTATTAGTTAATTGCCATTATTAACCTTTACTTAGCTCGGCCTATGGGTTTTACCTTTTTCTGAATCCACTCCCAGTTCCACCAGGGGGAAGAGCAGAGAGTGAGTGAGCTGCAGCTAAGTACTTTATTTTGCAGGTTGCAATTAAATCACAGCACAACCAAAACACCTCTTTCCTCTGAAAGAAGGAACTTACATAATTTAACCGATTGTTTAGCTACTGCAAATATGACCGTGATTTTGAAAGTTTGCAGGCTTTTCCAGTTGCCTGGTTGAAAGGAGACTACCCTCTTTTCCATGGTTGAAGGGTCCTTTTAGGATGCAAGAATCTCAAAATTGCTCTTATAACACGTAACAGGTAACAACCCCTCCTCACCTCCCCTCACCGTGTCATCCAGTGTGTGATAACAAAATTACCCCAGTGAGTGTGGTGTGAAGCCACAGCTGTAGAATCCTACACCCCATTTTCAAGCACTGCTTGAGCATCCAGGTTTCTGTGTCTCCATCCCTCTTTTTGAACTACGTGGTTAATGGGGCTGAGGCAAAAGCAAAAACAAAACAAAACCAAAAACCAACCAAACAAAAAAACTCCCTCACACAACCCAAATGAAAGTCACATTTGAAGGCCTGGGTTTCCATTTCACATGACACTTTGAAACCCATTTGCCTAATGGTATTTATTGCCTTTCTCAAACAACAAATGGAAAAAAAGCCCACAATGAGGAAACAGAAAGTAGTACTTCTTTTAATATAAAATTAATTAACCTGCAATTAATCATAAAAAACAGGCCTATCTTCCTTTGGCTGTGCTCAGACAAAGATAGTTGCTCATCATCTCCGATTTACTCCTGACTTGCCAGCAGCACGTGAAAGGAGTCTGGAAGTGGTTTTAATTCCTCATCATCGCTTGTGTCATCAGCACCACAGGTTGTCTTTGCTTTCATAAAACAGCTCCTGAACAACAAGGATGTTGTGTGGGGTTGGCAACGAGCCTGTGGGCCAGGGCAGGCTGTGCACCATGGGGAGCAGAGCACCCACTCAGGGAGGCAGTGCTCAGACTGCTCCTGTCCTGCCAGGACACCCTCCTGTGTTACTCTCCCCAAACTGCACATGTGCTTTCAACCAACTGGTTTCCCGCTGGGAACCAGTGCTCATGGAGACGTCACTGGCTCAGCTGGTGCACACGGGTCCAAGGAAGTTGGACATTCAGCACACACCACTAAAGTCATCCCCAGAATTCAGTTCGTCTTGGCTCCTCACTCTTTGCCCAGGCTGGATTCCTGCTGTGCTGCCCGAGCCTGGTTTTCCCATAGGAATTCACTCCAGCTCCTGCTCAACTCGCTGGTAGAAACCTCTGTTCCGGTCCTCCAGCAGACTCGCCCATCTCCCTCAGCAGCTATTGCTGGGAGGAAATTCAGAGATTGCTCCTCAGGAGAGTCCAGTGTTTCAAAACAGTCCTCATTCCAAAATGGAACAAAACAAAGGCAGAGCTTTCCCTGTGAACTGGAATTTAATGGTTTTGAGTCACTCAACCCAGCACAGTTGGATAAAATCAAAATGTTTTGTCCTGATTTTAATTACCCATTACTATTAAATTATTTTATATACATTACAGTATATTATGCACAAGCATTTTGATGTTTTGACCACTTCCTCCCTTTTTCTTTCTGTGAGAATGAAGTTTCCTCACAATCCATGCATTTTCACAAGCTGTTTTGCTTTCAACAGTTTGGCATTTTCAACAGAAAGAACAAAAAAAAATCTGCCTGAAAACCAGCTGCACTTGCAAATACTGCAGGAGGAGCTTCATTCATTCAAAACGCAATTTCCATTGGATCTTTTTCCTTGGTTTTAGCTGCTTTGGGGTCAAAAATCCAGCCATGCTTTGAAGCAGTTCCATGGGGCTCCACATTAATTGCTTCCCTGTGACTTCAGATCAATTATAAAGCTCTATAAAGGAACTGCATTGCTCTTCCAAGCCTCCTGTTCTGGAAGCTTGCCCACAGGTCAAGACCAGAAGTATTTTTCCTTCCCAGGTAATGCTGCAAATGCCAGGAGCCAAAGCATTCTTCCTGATTTCCAGAGCATGAGGGAGGTGGTGGGATGGGTTTGGATGGTGGAGTCCAATGAGCTGCCCTGAGTTTACATGTTGAATGGCAGGGCAGGTTTTGCTATGAGCCCTCACCCAGCTAACAAAATACACCACAACACACAAACCCCAGCTAAGCATTTGCTACCTGTGCTGATTTAAAGGAGGTGACATTCATTCTTTAGGATTTATCCTTGCAGTTATTTGCCTTGCAGCAGCATTCTCTTCCTTAGGGGAAGATGCTCTTGTTGCTTTCCTCCTTCCACATGGTACTGACCGCAGAGGTTGAGAGCTCTTGCAGTTCCTCAAGATGTTTTTCATCTCAATATTATTTTTAGGAGCAGAAGGGATAAAATATGCCTTTTTGACAAGTGAGGGAAGAAAAAAAGATTATTTCCCTGGGAAAATTTTCTGTTGTTTAAAAATTTCCATCAGAGGGGAGTTAAATGTAAAAAAAGCCCAATTATTTTTAGTGAAACAAATAGGCATTTTTACTGAAGAGGTTTTTTTGAAAGTCTGTGCCTCATCTCCTTTTTCATCTCGAGATTAAAAATAAAAAGAAAAAGTAAAATAAATTCATACACGATTTTGGGAAAAGGGGGAAATGCCCACAAGAAAACCTAGACATGTTTTAAGCAGCTGAGTTGTAAAAATCTCAGTTTAGGCAATAAAGTCAGTGGGTCTGTTGTGGGGGCAGGCAACAGAAGCAGTGGAAAAGGCAGATGGATGGGTGTCCAGGGGGCTTTCCAGGCTGCAAAATGTTTCAGCCAAGCTGGTCCCAGCACCAGCGACACCTGATGTGCTGTGATGTCCATGCCTGTTGTATGACTAATCTAGCACTTCTTTCCCTTTGAGCCCTGCACAAATTACTCCGGTTGTTTATGCACCAGTGTCACTCTTCACACGTCGCAAGAACTTCATGGGTGGCAATTAATTCGCATTAACGCTCTCTGGAACTCACACGTACCAGAGCAGCTCTGCCCAGGGAAACTGAGGCATGGGTACGGCAGCATGCCGAGACCACCGCCACTGCAGACATCCCAAACTGGTGCCCCAAGCTTCATTGCTGCCAGATTTTGAGGGTGATACGATGCACCCGTGAGGCTGATGGACCTTTGGGTGGTGGGAAAGGGTTGGAGGAGGCAGGGACCGCTCTGGTGCGCAGCTCCGGTTTCCGCGGCCACCACAGGGAAAGGATTAAGCTTCCAGATGGGGGGAGTCGGCAGCAGGAGCTGGCAAAACCTTCAGAAACAAAGATCCTCTTTCTATGCAAATGTCCCTTAGAAATAAAACTCAGGGGGAAAGAGCAAAAGCCGGGAGGTGACGTCAGTGGCTTCGTCTCAGTTTTTTTTTTATTCCCCAAATTTCCCGGGAGGCGTGAGCGGGTGGCTTAGGCAGATGTTTGCTGATCAGATATGCTGATGATCGTGCCCAGGGGGAGCGAAACTTGAAGCGATACAGTTTAACCCAAATGAAATAATAACACTTTCCAATTTTTCCCCCAGCTTTGGTTTCTAAAACAGCTAAAGAAATGTAGGAGATAATGATTAGAAACATCAAGAGGGTGAGCAACGGCTTTGGAGGCTTGTTCTGAAGAAAGCAAGGGTTAGGCAGAGAATTTTTCAAGCCATTAAAAATTAATTGCCAGGAAACTCTCTGGTGGGGTTAATGAATAACAAGCCTTTGAGATCCTCCAAACAAGGCTAGCATTTATGAGACACTGAGGACCTGGTGGGTGCAATGGAGGAAGCCACTCTTCTGCTTTCTGCCAGAAAGTTTCCAAAAAAGGGGCAAGATAAAAAGGACCCTGCTTGCACCAGGTTCCCCGGAACAAAAGGCTCCCTGAAGCGGATGTCTATGGAGTGATGAATAAGAAAGGATATTCAGCAGTGGTTCAAGGGAATCTGGGTGACAGGGGTAAGGATGCTGCCGGACCGTCTGGAAAGGGTCACTCTGTGATTTTGAGTCACACCCCAAGCAGTGAGCTGCAATGATTTTTCTGGCCATTTTTGGGAGGAGACAAGGGATGCTGCAAGTGCTGTGACAAGACCCTGGGTGCAGAGCACCCCTCAAGTCTCCATGATGGCAGTGGGAGAGACGAGATACCGACAGAGGCCTCAGAGGATCCCAACCCCATGCACGACCACGTGAAGCCAAGATCCCTGTGCTGTAAGAGCCTCCACACACCCAAGACTGCGTGCAGGGACATACACATGCACACACACCTCCGCATTCATACGCGACTGTGCATGTGTGTGCAGTGGGCATGCAGGGCTACCCACTAATCCATTTCCAGGCATGCCCGTGCCAGCTGAGGGTCCTGGGTCTGTCCAGAAAACCAGCAGGGTGGGCAGCAGGCTGCCATAGGGGCAGGTGGGGCGGGGGGAGGCTGCGGGGCCAGCAGGAAGAGGTGACACTTAAGCTAGTGACAGGGGAAACGTGAGACAGGGTTGGTCTGGAAATAATGCAGCTCCTGCCAAATTTATAGCCCTCCTGGGGAGGGCTGTGAGAGCAGGGGAAGGAAAGCCAGCGGCAGGCCCAGGGGATATCGCCAGGGCCTGGCTTTTTGAAGACAGGTGCTCCTGTGTTACAAGTGTCAAGAGGGCACCGCATGAGCCTCTTTAATGAGCCCAGGGAACAGGGGCGGGGGAGCTCTCCCACTTCTCCGGGAAGCACTGGAGGGAATGCAGACCCAGGGCTGCCGAGGTGGAGGTGCTCAGCAAAAGGCTCAACAGATGGAGCCATGCAGCACAGCAGGAAAACTGGCAGTGGGGCAGCCGAGTTCTCCATCCCTCCCAGGTGCCCAGTACCACCGAGAACAGCCACCACACAACCCTGTTCCTCCTGAAAAATGTCTAATGGAAAGTGTCCCTGCCTATGGCAGAGGTGTTGGAACCAGGTGATCTTTAAGGTCCCTTCTAATCCAAACCATCCTGTGATTCTGTGAAAAAACTGAAGCTGAATAGCCCTTGGCCAGGGCTGAGGCTGTGGGAGGCAGGTGTAACGCTCATGGGCTTGCTGCAGGAGATATGACAAGCCACTGATGGCACGTCAGACAGTGTCCAGTGTCCCAAAGGGCCATCCTCCCTGCTTTGGGCTGCTACTACCTGCAAGGAGGCTGCGGGCTGCGTCTTGGGGCCTGACACCTACAGCAACCAGTTTCATGACTTGGCTGCAGGATAGAGCAGGAGGAAAAGCAGGCCCAAGAAAGAAGCAATGAGCTTGTCATTCAGACACAATTACCTGCCATAATAGCAGAGGGGAGGTGGGAAAATGATCTGCCAGGGAAATTGCTTTGGGTAAAAATGATCTGTTTCTTGCTCCCGGCTTGCAGCTAGGAAACTCTTCATTTTAACCCCTTCCCAGGCTCCATCTTCCATGAGATACACCAGCACCCATGGCATGGGCCATTGCAGTATCTAGTAGGAGGTGACAATTCAGGTGTCTCCATGAGAAGGCTGTTAACCCTCTCCTGACTGGCTCTTTCTGCCTGAATGGTTTCTACTTCTTGCCAGGAGAAGTAGAGTTGGAGTCAGAGTTGGTTCTTTAAGTCCCCTGAATTCACAGCTGGCAGGACCCCTGCTCAGACAGTGGGAGAGCACCCCACAGTCACCGTCCACCTGCCCCTGGTCACAAGCCCCACAAAGAGACAGCAAGCTGGGAAACTGCATGGCTCTCCATCCTCTCAGCATGGCATGCAAGCAAGCCCCATCTGCTTTGAGCTGTGCCGTGCAACACTCCCTTCTGCTGCAAGGAAACTCATTAAGCATCAGCAGCGTGGGGCTAACGATGTGCAGATGAACACTTCCATCTCTGTCCGCCAGAAGGCTGCGAGCCTGGGAAGTCAGGACGGTGGCACACTGCCTTCTCTGACGAGAGTGTTGCGTGGATTAATTAGGAAATACTTGCAATGTGCTTTGGAACTGGAAAGCGCTAAGTGTTATTAATCAGTGTCATGATTTACATAGAAAAATTGCAGAAAATATGAGGGGGTGGTGAGTCGAAGAAATAAATCACCCTGTGGCTTTGATGGGGATAAGGATCATGGGAATAGGTCATCCTGGTCCCACACCACTACTGCTGGCATGGACAGGGGTAAGGGAGGGCCCAAGGGTTTTGCACCACCAAGGGAAGTAAACACTCATCAACCCATCCTACAGAGGAACCCTGGACCCACTGGACACACCATACTCATTGTCCCATGCCCAGACAGGATGGTCCCTGTTCCCTGTGGGCTCCCTTTGCTCTGGGTAGAGATAACAAATTTCTCAGTATCCTCTCTCCACCATATCATGAGGCTGCTCCAAGGCAGCACCACCCAGTGCAGCCCCACCCACACACAGCATCCCCCTCCACAGCAGTGCTGGCCATCCAGCTGTGTATTTTTGTTTTCTTCAAGACCTCAAAACCAGTGAGTGAAAAGGGGACTAAAAGTTGCTGTGTCCCCTCCTCCAGACAGAAATGCCCTGCTTGGAGAGGGTCTGCTCTGTCCCACCAAACTGGGACTGGAGGAAAAGGAGACCTCTGCTCCCATCTATGGGGAACAGGGAGAAGTACGGCTGGGTGGGAGACACCCTCCTCTGCCCCCACAGAGGGAATCACCAGATTCGGAATCACCAGGAGGATGTGCCATGTCCCATGCCCCGCAGGACAGCGACAGCCATACGAGGCTGAACAACAGTTTCTGGTTTTGCTCAACACCACAGTGAGACACCCACACCAAGTCACTGGGCTTGGAGGAGATAGAATACTGACCAGACCAAGTGGGCAGGAGTTTTAGAGAGTTTGGATGTGTGGGGTGTGCAAACAGAATTAGCAAGAACATTTCAGGAGCAGAGTAGAAAGGCAGAGCAGAAGCAGACATCACCTGGCCTCTACATCTGGCCACAACTAGGAAGAGGTTTCCCTTCAGAGCAGCCTGGAGGGCTGGCTAGAAAGGATCCTGCTAACCTTATAAAACCATAAGCCACGTGTATGAGCTGTGCAAACACACAGAGCTCCACGAGTCTCACTCCAAACACAACTTTACATAAGCACAGACCTCTACATCAGCCACTTTTCACACTCTTGTGTAGAGAAGCAAAGTCAAAATTCCACACAAAGAAATCCTATCCTGTTTTTCTGCCTAGGACATGCCTGAAAGTGGGTTGCAGACTCCTCAAATGTGGATAGCAAGCCACAGTTATTTAACATGCTGGTAAAATCTGTGATTTTTCTATAAACAGTCACTAAGAGGCTGGTCCCTAGCAGTCTGGGCTGACAGGGTGGCTGCTCGGGGCAGTTTGATGGGTCCTTCTCCCTGCTTGGCATTTGGAAATAGCCAATTCATCTCTGCACTAATTTGTGTGCACAAGATTGTGACTGGCTTCCCCCAGATGTCTGCTCAGGTAAAACTCAATGACTGGATATTTGCAGAAAGCAAACGTGGGAGAGGGCACAGCCCAAATCCAGCAAATTTATTCCCCTAGGCAAGCAAATATTAAGGGGACTTTTTTTTCACCTGTGTTTGCTCATTTCTATTTTGACGATTTAGAGCACATGGGAGGTCAAATTAGCTCCTTAGAAGAGTTCCTTCTAGCCTAAGAAGCCTAGATTATCTCTCTTTTTCTCCTCCCTCTCCCTTTTCCTCTCCCTCTCCCTTTCCCTCTCTCCCTCTCCTCTCATTTTTTTTTACTTTCTTTCCTTTCTTTTCCTGAAAACCCAAGGTTTGCAGGACAAGTTCTCCAAGGCCAGCTGGCAGCTCCCCTCTGCCCCTTTCTTGTCCCCTGCCTGCCCACATCTGTAGCTGCTGCTCACCCCACCTGCCCCCGGGCCCTCACACGAAGCCACTGAATTGAGAGTTAATTTGAATTTGAGTTGACAAACTCCAGGCATATCCCATCTGCACAGGCAGGAAATGGCCAATGTGTTAACCTTCCAGCAGGGAGGGCAGGACAGAGGGGAAATGCTTTTACCTTTCTCTCCATTTAGTGTAGCTCTTAAAAAAAATTAGGGTCAAATAAAATAACACCTTGGGCTGACCTAAAGCCAATGTGGAAATTCCCTGTGAGCATCCAGAGGTGTCTGGAAAAGGGAGGAAAACTCTGTCTTGGGATGAGGGGCCGAAGGCAAAGCCTTGGAGAGGAGGGGAGGGGACCCCAGGCTCAGCATTTCTCCCCGTCTTGTCCCAGACAACCCTGTGGACGTCTGCTCTCTCCCACCTCACTGCAGCAGGAGAAGCTGCGCTGTGTCCTCTCAGCTGCCTGGGGACTCTCCCTGCTTTGCTCCCTGCAAAGCCAGTGTGTTTTACCCAGTCAGGCCTCCAAGGCTGCTCTCACCACCACAGAAACATAGCAAAAGCATCCCTCTACAGGTAACAACAGATCCTCAGATATTTATTTTGATGGAGGTAGTGGTGTATTTAACCAGCTGTGAAGCCAGAGAGTGGCCAGGGTTGATGTTGTGCCCTTTGCAAAGTGCTGGAGGTGCAAAGGGAACCCATGGAAGTACTTCACGTCTCAGAACAAAGAGGTGCAGCTTATACTAACGCACCCATCTACACCATGTGGCTGCTCCAGGTGCCCTAAGGCTGGATTTTGTTGGCTGATAAACCACAACCTTCAATTGCAGGGAAATTTACCAGGACATGGAAGAAGGATATTTTCTGCTTCAGTGGGGGATTCTGAGGGCCTAGGTGCTGCAGAGGGTTTGAGCTCCCAGACACCTTCATCGTCTCCTTCTCAGCCTCTAACCCCCCCATAGATTTTCAATCCTGCCTCCCACTGCTTCTCTAGCATTTCACTCTCAAAGATGGCACTTCCAGCTGATGTTGATTTTTCTGTCTCTCCAACAGTGTTTTTAAGCACAGACAAGGCAGCTGGAATAAAATTAGCATTATTTAGCATTACCTAGCACCAAAGGCACTTGACAGATGTAGAAGAACAAAGATTTGAGCTGGATGTTGAGAGAAAGCTTTCTAGTGTGTCCAACACAGAAAGGGGGGAAGAGGCTGGTCTCTCCTTCCCTGGGGAGCTGCACAGCCACAGGCAGGCTGTCCACACCTGCAGTCCCATATCCATGCTGGCAATTCCCCTGCGGGACCAGCCTCATCAGAAAAGCAAATGAGCAGTTCTTGGGGTGTCAGGAGCTGTGGGTGAACCATGGCTTGTACTGACAGCGTTATTCCCACATCTGTTTCCTCATCCACTGCTGCACCACCCTGCAGCTCAAACATCAGCATCAGCACGTAGATGCCACCATCTCTGCTAAAACAGACTCCCACTCCCAGTACTCCCGGGGCTTTTGACTTCTATGGGTCATGAAGACAAGGGTGAGGATGCAAAACATGTTGGGAAGAGAACTGGGGAAAGCAGGGAGCAGCAGGCAGAGGACCTAGCACCAAGTCTGAGGCCCATCTCAGAATCTGCCGTACCACTAGCAACTACGCCTGGCTATTTCTCTTCCTGGCTGCGTCTCCTGCCTGCTGAGTACAGAAACAAACCAAGACCTTGATGCTCCCTCCCTCTGCCACTAATGTCTGTAATGAGGCTTCAGTCAGGCACAAGATTGCGGGAACTGCAGCTTGTCACCTTCCCCATGGCTGCAGGCAACGTCACGATTTTCAGATGCTGTAATGGAGAACTGTCAAACAAACTTGTCCCCTCCGGAGATGCTCCACTCATCCTTGTGCTTGCACATCCCCTTCCTAGTGAACACATGGCACCGCTGCACATTTAGGAGTGGGATAAACAACCTCTCTGCGATCCTCCCTCATTTGTGTGCTTGCTCTCCTGAGAACTTTCATAATTGCTTCTTTGCCTTTAAATACCATGCTGCTCCTTTGGCATTTCACTGTTTAAATGTCTCCCGCTTTGAATATGACATTGTCTGGAGGCGGATGGATTGGGGTGGTGTCTGCAAGGTGCAGTGCACGAGAGCAATGGGCTGGTCTGCCTGTCTGACTTTGCCAGCGGTGAAGGTAGGGTCAGGCAGGATGACTTTTTGCAGCACAGCCATAGAAAGCTGGGTTCAGGCAAGATGACTTCTGCAGCACAGCCATAAAAAGCCAGGTTTGGGCTAGAAGCTAGGATTTGCTCCTTCCCCTGCCCTTGGAGGAGTTCTTCCTCCCCATTCCTGGTGGTTGCAGATGCCTTGACTGCACCTGCCTTCCCTGGAGAGGAAATAATGAAGGGGAAATGTAAGTCATGCTCTGGTGGTTGGAGCGATCCTGCCCCAGCACAGGCTGGAGCATCCCATTAGCCCTGGGCTGAAAGTTCAGCCTCCAGCATTTCCAGGTTGTAGAGGTGCTGTGGTCAAGTGGACAACCAGTATTTCCAACTCCCTGCACTCACAGAAAGTGCTGGATCCATCCCACAGCTCCTTCTCAGCTGTTTCACAAACATACAGCCTCCCAGCTGGGAATGGATCCAGGGTGTCCCATATTGCAGCACACACTTGTGGCTCCAAGTGCACAGCGAAATGTGTCAGCTCTCACCTCACAGAGCCCTGGCTTTGAGTGTCCACATTCCTACAAACCTTAGAGTCCCAAGAAGGATATTCTCAGGATTTTACATTCACACGTTTTGTTTCCCATTTTGCAGGCAATGGGTGAGCTGAAGTATTTTTGCAATTAGTGTAGTATTAAGTACTGTGATCAGGAAATGTTCTTTGAGGGAAAGGGCAGGAGGGCAGCATGAGGAACATCCTTCCTTATTATTTTTGGGGAAAATGTAATTATTACCTCTTTGGCCTGTCTGCAAAAGGGATTAATAATGTCCAGCTTCACAGCTGTCAAAGATCTGATTAATTGAGCTTGCTGTACTGAAATCTCATCTGTTTGTCTTGTGTCAATGTGCAAATTGAAAACACAACACAATATATCTTACCAGGCATCCTGTACCTCTCAGCTTATCAGCCACCCTCCTCCCACCTCTCTGCTTCCAAATAGCCTGGAGGAGTCGAGCCACTGCTCTGCAGCTATGTTCAGCCTGGAGCTCGCCAGTGTCACCCCTGCTGCCAGCATGGTGGGGTTAAAAGGCTCAGAGCATCACCTGCTCCACAGCCTGGTAGTTGCTCATGAAGGATGTTTCCTCTTCTCCCAGAGAAGAGAAACATGGAGGTATAAGTTTCTGGTTTGCCACAAAAGTTTGCTTTTTGGCAGGACTTGCCCTCACATCAGGACACTTGGATCCTTGGGGGGTGTGTGTGTGTGCCCACCAGTTCTCCCAGGCACAGCTGCTTGTTTCTGTACATGGCAAGGGAAAGAATGTTGCAGGATGCATCATTTCATAAATGATGCCTTGCACAAAACTGGTAGGATTAACCTAAAATAATTTTTAGGCCATGACTCACCCATCCAAAAGTTGGAATGTGCCTGAACATGACTGGCTGCACACTTGGGAGAGAAGCTAGGTCTGACAGTCCTGGTCCCATCAGCCTGCAGGCTCCAGGAAAGAGTCCGTAGATATCCCTGGTGGGATTATCCTTGCCACAATTCACAGAATCACAGAATCGTTAGGGTTGGAAGGAGCTCTGAAGATCACCCAGTCCAACACCCCTGTCAAGGCAGGGTCACCTGGAGCAGGTGACACCCAAACACATCCAGGTAGGGTTTGGATGTCTCCAGAGGAGACTCCATGACCTCCCTGGGCAGCTCTTCCAGCGCTCTGTCACCCTCAAGACAAACAAGTCCTTCCCCATGTTGAACTTCTTGTGTTTTAGTCTATGGACACTGCCCCTTGTCCTGTCAGAGCACCACTGAAAAGAGTTTGGCACCATTCCATTGGAACTGACTTTGAAATATTGGTATGCATAAATGAGATCCCCTCTCAGTCGTTTCTCCAGAGTGAACAGGCCCAGCTCCTGCAGTCTCTCCTCAGAAGAGTGATGCTCCAGACCCCAAATCATCTTTGTGGCTTTTTCTGGACACCCTTCAGTAGCTTCTTGTTTTTCTTGTGCTGAGGAGCCCAGAACTGGACACAGCACTCCAGATGTGCCCTCATCAGGGCCGAGGAGAGGGGTAGGATCACCTCCCTTGATCTGCTGCCCACACTCTTCCTGATGCACCTCAGAATATCATTGGTCTTCCTGGCCACCAAGGACACATTGTAAACTCATGGTCAGCTTGTCACCCACCAAGAATTTCAGGTCTTTCTTTACAGAGCTGCTCTTTAGTAGCTCAGACCCCAGCCTGTGCTGATGCTTGGTATTATTCCTCCCCAGGTGCAGGACCCTGTACCTGCCCTTGATGAACATTATTAGTTTTCTCTCTGCCCAGCTTTCCAGACTATCAAGATGTGCCTGAACGGCAGCACAGCCCTGAGGTCTGTCAGCCACTCCCCCCAGTTTCATATCAGCAGCAAACTTGCTGAGGGTACATTCTATCCCTTCATCCAGGTTGCTGAAAAATTGATAATTGACCCAAGCTGATGCAAAGCAGGAGCAGAGAAGCTGTTTGAAAAAGTGTTTAGTCCCTGCACAGCCCAGCTGCAGGATGACACCCTTGGCTGCAGCCTCAGCACCAGCTGGTCTCTTTGCTCAAACTTTGGGCCATGAGTTTGGTTTCAAAGCAAGACTTCCATCTTCCATTGCACTTCCACCAGTCTCACTGCAAGGACATGGGGTATTTTTGCCTGCAAGGCACCATGCCTGCCCCTTGGTGCCAAATAAATAAATTACTGTGTTGGTAAAGGAGATCATTGTTAATCAGAGTGCATAAGGAGCCTGAGAACCCTCCAGGGGAATATGCTGCAATGCACTGAGTGCAAATGACAGGCACTTTTCTACAGGGACGTGATATTAAAGAGGAATAAAGTTCTGTGGCAGTACTGTCTCTGAGAGAGAATCCACATGGATCTGAAGGACCCCATCAGGATCTATCCCAGGATCTAATTCCTACTGAGAAACAGGCCTGGAATGTGTTTGGGGCTTCCCGCCCGGCATCCCACACCCAGATGAATGAGAACTCCAAGGAACAAGCTTTGCTAGGCAAAGTCAAGACACTGTAGGGATGTGCCTCTGTCACCTCCCCAGTAAAGTAATTTCTGAACCACACTGGAATGGGATCCCCCTGAAAAGACCCTGCAGAGACTAAAGGAAGGTGAAAGACAATACTCTAATTAAATACCCTATCCCTGTGGCTTTAGCTGATGCTCACAGAATAAAAACAAGTGGAAAACTAGCAAGAACACTGTGTTTACCATTTCTCATTGTATAATATGCAATGTTTTCTCAGCGTGTCTTCAGGAGACAAGCAGCTGGGAGCCCAGACTGGATGAAAAGAGAGAAAGAACAAGGTGTTAGGCAGGAAATGCTGGGGAGGTGGGGGGAGTAAGGTGTCCCTTTGCAGCCACCACATTGCACCCTGTGGTGTTCGCCCTAACACAAGGAGAAGCTGTTCCCATATCCACCCTTAGTGTGGCTGATGTCAAAGGCACTGGGGCATTTGATGCTGGTCGTCCTGCTGGTGAACACAAACCATCTTCCCACCTCCCTGTTATAGCAGAGATGTCAGGAGGGATGGAGCTGGAGTGGCAAAGCCATTTGCTCTCCCTCTGGGACTGTCTCTCATCCCTTTACAATTCACTGGGCATGGTTTAGGCTTCCCTTACGTTGCAGCTGGGCTGTTCTCTCCATGGAGGATCCTCCTGGGTCCTCTCTAGAGTGGGTCTCCTCATCAAGAGGCTGACTCAGCTCTTCCAGATCTAGTGTGCACCTTTGCATTCTCCTTCTGCATGAGTTTTTGTCCTTCCAGCAACCTGCACAGCCTTGTTCAGCCTCAGCAAAGCTGGAACCCAGCTCTCAGCAGCACCAGTGCTGCACCAGTGCTCACAATCCCTGCCCTCCTCACAATGCACAGCCTCAGACCCCATCACCTCTCACTTTTAGTAGGGACGCCCAATGATCTTCATCAGTCTCCTGTTGAGCCTGCTGAACAGGGTGGGCATGGGCTGCTCCAGTTCAGCTGGTGCTGTATGTGATGGCTCAGGTGATGAAGAACAGAGGGTACATCTTCCATCCAGAGGCATCAGAAAGCTGTGAGAGATTTCAAGGACTGGGCAGGGCAGGATTTTATAATTTAAAGCAATTTCAGCAAGCTGGAGGAACCATCCAAAAAAAAATCCAGGTTGAAGGGTGGAATAACTAATTCCCCAAGCCACAGAGGAGGCATTTTGCCCTGCAGGCAAAGGACCAAGTGTCCTCCTGTACCTGCACAACCTTGCCATCCTGTGCTGAAGCCCCTAGCTGCTATAGGGGACAAATGTGCATGATCCACCCTGGGGAGGCTAGTTTGGCAGCCAGAGACCTGCATCTGCAACAGGACACCAAGGAACAGACAGGACCCTGAAAGGAGCCTGGAAGGGGCTTGCTCCTGTCAGTGAGAAGGAAAGAGGTTTATAGAGACCCCAGAGGACTTGAGACTCCTCTTGGTCCCTGGGCCCTTTAAGGAAACTCCCCCTCACGTGTTGTTTGTGTGATCTGCTGGAGTCTGCATCACATTGAAGCCCATTAGATCTATTTTTTGTAGCTGAATAATTTTAATTTTCTAGTCAGTTACCTTTTAGGTCTCACTTCACTCTTTTTTTGTGTCTTAATTGCCTTTTCCAGATATTGGTGTTCCCCCGACATTCTCTCTCCTCTCCAGTGTGCCTGCTCTCCTCCCCTACCCTCGCCCTCCCTCCTGCCTGTCTCCACCTGCCTAAAACCTCCAAGGCTATTGCATCTGCTGGCCTCCAACTGTTCTGCATCATCACAGCAGTGGCTGCAGCCATGCGAGTTGTTGTGCGAAGCAGCTTTGTCCTTCCTGGCAGGAGATGCACCCTGGGATCGAGGATCTGGCCAGCTGAACGGCAACTGCGTGCATTCAGGCTGAAGGCCACTCACATCAGTTCTCAGCTGCTTTCTTCCTGGTGCTGATCGACTTTGGAGACATCTTTTTCCAGTTCTCCAGGCCCAGCCCCTTCTCTCATCAGTGCTGCCATATTCCAGCGGGGAGCACCCGCATCCTGACTCCAATTTCTCTGATGACAGTGGGAGAAACAATGCCCAAACTGCATCAGAGTTGTCTCGCCCATCTAGAGCAGAGATAAGCTGTTGTAAATCTCTCCCAGTGGCTGGAGAACACCTGTCTTGTAGGCACATGAAACCACAGAAAATGGCATTTTGTGCCTGCAAGCAAGCAGCAGGTAGCACACCATGATGCCAGGATGGGTTCAGGGAACTGCCTGCAGCTGCACCAGACATTTGAGCTAAAGAAGAGCTGGGGGCTAAGTAGCTGAAGTACAGTGCCAAGTTCCCCCCAGGAAAGAGGGAATGGATGGGCATTACCTGTCACTGCCAGGCTGGGGAACTCAGTGCTGCATTCCTTCCTCCTCCTGCCTCAACTTGACGCATTTTCCCATCCCAATCCCAGCTGCAGGTTGCTGACACCATGTCCTGAAACTCAGGGCTTGTACATGGCATCCACAGCAGATCCTGCATCCTCTCCCCCACCAAGGAGATGATTCTGGCCTAGCACCATACCCAGGGCTCTGCTGTTAGCAGGCAGGTTACACCACGCACATCCTGCTCAGTCACGCCAGGGACAAGAAGAGCATCCCTAGGTTTGGGCAGGAGCTCTAGTTTCAGTGCCTTGTCCTAACCTCCTGCTGTGCCCAGTCTCCTGCTAATTTCCATCCCTTTAGACCCACCTACAGGAAAGACAAGAGGTCCCTGTCTTTGCTCAAGGCCCTTGGGCACAGTGCAGTGACCGGAGGCAGTCGATTCCTGAGCCGTGTGACTTGCCCTGCTGCGTAATGCCTCCCTTCCTTTCCTTTGAGGAATTTTTCACAGCACGGCTCAGTTTTTCTTTCTGCAGAGGCACAAAGCAAAGGAGATCAAACCTCAGGCACACACACTCCCAGAAATCCGTCTGCCAGCAAACCTGGGTGTGGAGCCGACTGCATCCCTGGTACAGGAAATCAAAGGCAGCAGCTGATACATAGCACAGTGCCGAGGTCAGGGGTCCCTTTGCTGTCGGAAAAATGGGACAAGAGGAAACAGCAATAATCAGATCACTCAAAAGCCTCGTTTATGCTTCACCTGGTTGCAGGGCTCCCTTCCCTGCAGCACGTAGTGTCTCACGCTTGGCTGCCCCTGCTTTGGAGTCCATGGCTGGGAGCACAAGGGATGGGGAGCTGCAGGGAGGCAAAGGTGCTTAAAGGTGCAGGAGACAGAGACTTCAGCAACCCTCGGGGGTTGCCGGGACTGCAACTGGCAGCAGCGACCTGTTGTACCTCCAGAGAGCCTGTTGGAACAGAGAGGATGGGGAAATGTGCTTTGAGCGTCTTTTGGAGGAAATTCTATCCCAGAGATGCCAAGCTGGCCATGGATGCTCAGGACCAGAGACTGCCCCTTGGAGCCTGCTCTCTCCAAGCAGCCTGAGCTGTATGCAATCATCAGGTCTGTTTTTTAGAGGAGAAAAGCAAGATCTGACTTCTCTCCACTGATAATAAACAGGGGGCTTATCTCTGTGTTGCACTTTGCTCCCAGCCAGGCCTTTGACACCCTTGTGCATGCAGCCTATGACTCAAAATGCCGCATGGATCTGTGGCAATTCTTATTTCAGCTGTGGAAGCGACACCTCCAAGGCCACGAGATCCATCTGCATGCAGCACCCAGGGCTTGCTCAGCCCTTCTGTTTGCTCAGGAGGGACCTGTAGCCAATGCTGCTCCTGATTAGTTTTGTTTTTCTTGCTAATAAGGGACCAAGCAGCGATCTCTCACAGCAGCCGTGTGGTCAGCAGGGATGCTGGAGAGCAAATATCAGTCCATGTGCCAGGGGGTGTGTAGGTGGGAGATGTGGGGTGGGATGACACTGGCTGCACAGACTGTGCTCTGCTGCGAGGTTGTGATGGGTGCAGAGCAGCCTTGGGCAGGATCACTGTTCCAAGTTGATGGCGTGTGGGAGACTGTGGCTCTGCATGCTCCTCTGTACATTTGAAGAAATTCACGAGAGAGGTAATGTGTGTCTGTGTGTGACAAGTGGAGCAAACATTCAAGCAACAGGCTCCACAGGCTGGAGATGTGTGTTTGGGTGCAAAGAGATGCTCTGGCAATGCATTTAGGCAGTGAGGCTGTATGACAGGGAATGTGGGTGACAGCTTTGCATCCACAGTTGGTGTGGGACATGGTGTGAAAGGCTTTTGTCAGGTGTCTGTTCATGCTTCAGTGTGTATGTGTCTGTGTGTATAGTAGTTGTGCCTTTGCACCCCTACAGCAACACGTGGGGCAGATTTTACCCCTCCAGCCCTCCCTTAGCAGACAGGGTGGGGTAAACCAGAGGCATCACTGTTCAAATACTGAACAGAGTGACCTGTCTGCTATTCTTTAAAAATAAGTGGCATTTTATATTCAAGTACTGGCCTCATTTCTAAAACCCTATTAAAAAAAAAAAAAAAAAAAGAAAAAGAAAAAAGGCCAAGAAGAATCAAAAAGCGAAGCCGACAGGGAAGTGCAGCCCTCTGAAGAGGACACGTCTCATCTGAGCAAGTACTTCAGACGCAGCTCACGAGCCCTGTTAAGCAGCGGACATCTGAGTGCTTCGGCTCGTGCGAGGGCCGATTTGTGTCAGTTCCCACCATGTTCCTGAGGGCAAGCCCCTGACCCTGAGAACCCACTCATCTGGGTCTGGTGAGATGGGACAGGGGACTATTGACTAGTCAGGGGGACTGTCCTGGTGGAATCCAGCTAAGCCCAAAACACTTTGGGAGAGGCAGATAAATAACACAACCACAGCCTGGCTTCCTGCACAGCTGGAGACCGAGGGGGTGTCACTGAGCTGGTGGAGAGCACAGTGAATTTCTCAGCATCCAACACCTCGCTGGCTGATGTCACACAGGCTGACCCCATATCTAGGACAGTACCCTGGATGCCAGGCAGTGTTAAGGAAGGGCTCCTGGTGGTGTTCATGGACTTACCTGACAGCCCCTTGAATTTTCTGAAAGGGACCTTGCAGCTGCCACAGGTGACACATGCATCTGGAGGACAGCAGGTTTGTCTGCCAACCAGAGGTATGCCCAGGAGGGCTGTGTTAGCTGTGCACAGACATGGGCGAGGAGGAGGAGGCGCAAGAAGGATCCATCCTTGCCAAGGCCAGTATGGGGCATAGCTCTGTACCTGGGGTGCTGGGACCCTGGAGGAGAGTAGCCTGCTTGGGTGCCCTCCAGGCAGGAGTGGGGAGATGGGCAAGTTTAAGGGAAGGAGAAATTAAGTCCTTTGGGGAGATGGTTCATCTCATCTGACTCATTTCAGCCACTGGTGGTAGAGACAAATCACTCTCTAGGCTGTTGTTTTCTCAATGTAGGCATTCAGTCTCATACTGCCCAGCTGCACCGTTCCCCTGCCCATCCCACACAGTGGTACTGTGGAGTCAGGGTAGTGGAAGGCACAGGGCATCCTTCTTATCCTCACTCCTTCTGCCCTGCCAGATCCCCAGGCACTGCCACAAACACCTTGAAAAACACTGCCCACGCCAATCCCAGGCTCATCCCTGGCACTCCTGCAGTCAGCGGTGTCATTTAAATACCCTGGGCAGGATGGATTCTGATGGCTTTTATTATCAAGATAATCTATCCCTCTGATTTCAAGAGACCTCCTGCAGGTTTGCCCTAATATCACTGAAAGAAGAGCTTAATCCACAGGCTGTGTTGATGCTCTGGAATACGCTTAGCATTCCTGTATTCCTCCGGTGTACACACACCCGCCTGAACGCTAATGTCACCCAGAAGCCGCTATGCACAGCGCATTGCAAAGAGGAAGGAGTCGGTGTGGAGAAAACTGCCTCCTGCTTTCATCGAGCAGTGGATAATGAACTGTTTTTGCAGCCTCCCAGCGACTTCACAGGCTGTCTTGGAGCCAAGGAGACAGTTATTTTCCAGTCAGAAAGGGCCAACCCCAAAGCAGTTCCATTTCCATGCATAAATAGCTGTTTTCTGGTTTATTGCTGTTTGTCCTTGGGATCCTGAGCACAGGTATCACGAGCAGTAGGTGAGAGGGGGTGTTGGCTTTCTGGATTACTGTTTTCCCAAACATTGCTCAGACTTACAGTGCATGTCACAATGATGAGACGTGGTTTTGGCCCAGAAACCCCTTTTTAGCTTTTAAGGGAATAACACAAAGGAAAAGCCTGGAGCATGAATACTGAAGCCAGACTCCCTAACCAGAAATCAGTCAAGGAGCCCATTTCTCGTCAAATCCAAGGAATGTGAGTGGGAATGGAGATAACCTGCAAAACAGGAAGAGAGAATGGTTTGCTCTGCACCATAATGCATACCAAAAGAAAGCTGCTGTGTCAAAGGATGGGATCCCCATAGGGCAGGGCCAAATTATCTGGGAGAAGGGTCTGAGGGACAGAAACAGCAAGAAGCAAGCGCTGTTCACCCATAGGGTCAAACTCAGAGGGGTCTGAGGTTCATTCTCCAAAATGGGCTGAGCCAATGCCCTTCTTTTTCTCCCCCTGAAAAACAGATGTTTTCACAGGAAGGAAACATTGATTTCTGACCCTCTTTAGAATCTCTCCATTCAAACATGCTGCTGTCCTTCTCCAGTTCATCTGCACGTGCCCTCAGCTGCAGTGTCCAGACCTGGACACAGCTCAAACAAAGCAGAATTGCAGATTTCAGTGGCTTACATCCAACATCCAGCATTAATGCATCCCAGGAGGTGAGCTGCCCTTTTTGCTAAACCATCACACTATTGACTCATGCTAAGTTAGTCATCCATCTGAACCCCCTGATTCTTGCCTGCCATCCTGCTGCCTCTCCAGGCTCTCCTGTCTATGCATTCATGCATTCATTTATCCTTCCCAAATGTGGTACCCTGTGCTCTCTGTACTAAATTTCATCTGGCTGATTCCAGACACTCTCTCCCATCCATCCCTGTTGTTTTGAATTCTGAGCCTGTACTCCAAAGTTCTTGCGACACCCTCATTAATACACAGCCCTGGACTTATTTAGCAGATGCTGATATCAAAATGCATATGATTACTCCCAGTTAGCAAAGAAGTGTATCTATTTAGCCAGCAGGAACGTTTTTATTTATAAATGCCTTGAAAAAACTTTCAATTGCTATCACTCACACTGATAAAAATCCAGTGTAATAACTATTGATGCTAGCACAGATACTTCAAATTTATTCTGGTAAGTATTTGAAAGCAGAGTTGGGCCCATTCTTGTCATGCACCCAGCAGCTGGTCATACCATCAGTCTGTGGAATGCCCGCAATAGGTGGAGCTATTTATCCTCACTCCCCAGTGAGGGATAATTGTTCTTTCTTTTTTTTTCTTTTTCTTGTTCCTGCCTAAGCTGTTCACAGAAGAGCTCTCTAAAATGAAAAAGAACAATAACAACAAAAAATCTACCCACCAACAAATCAAACAACTTGATAAAAAAAAAAAGAACCCATAGTTCTGAAGGTGTCACTTGGTAAATCGCAATCAGCTGCTGCTCAGAAAAATGAGGCTGGGGAAAGAGTTGAGCTCACTCTGGGCACACTTGATGAGATAACACACTCTCTAAGACAGCTCTTGCTATGTTGCAGCAGCTTTAAAACGTATTTCTTTTGATACTCATGGCAAACATGCCAGCAGTGCCTGAGAATGTTTCTCAGTGTTCAGTGCCCTGCCTCGAGTCTGCAGAAGAGAGGATTTTGATGAAATGGTGGTAGTGGAAAGCAGAGAGGAGGAGGTACAGGCTGAGGAGAGTTTGTGTGCTGGAGTAGCCCTGCTCAGCACCGAGGTTTGGTTACTTGGGCCATCTTTTTCCAGTGTTTGAGTGTTTGCTAAAGATGCAGCAGCCGCATAGCTCAGGGACTTCCTGAGCAAGATAGAATTCCCATGCAACTACGAACTTCTCTTTTCTATAAAATTGCCCAGCCTTTCCTGCCATCCAGGTAAGCATTTAGCATCCGTGGCCAGGTTGCTGAACATCAACTACTTGTTTCTGAAAGTATTTCTGATTTGCTTTGGAACCTGGTCCACCTCACTTCATCCAATGGATCCTACTCCTCACACCAGAACAGACTCCTGGCTCGCCTGGTTCATGTCTTGAATTCATGAGGAAAACCCTTACCCCCTCTCACATCCTGTGAGTTTGACCAACCTCGTTGCAAACCACAGGTTTCCAGGCAGTCACACTTATCTCACAGGCTGGTGTTCCTGTAATTAGCAGCAGTAAAAAGGCCATCACTCAGAACAGGATTAATTAGCCCAGTGGAGAGGATTCAAGAGGGAGCAGGCAGGAGCCACAAAAATCAAGGGGGCTGCATGCCCAGGCTGTGTGTGATGGAGGTCAGAGCCTGGCTTAGCTGACCAGGATGCCCAGGTGCATGATCAACACCAGCCAGGAAACAGGGGCAGGGACCTCCCTGTGTTCCGTGGTGGGCACACAGCATCAGATAATCCATCCAGGGAGACAGATTGAAGCTGGATGAGGTCTGGCTCAGATGAGCATCTCATGGGGCACTGAGGGGACAGGGACTGTGGGAAAGGAAAAATCAGGTGATGGTGATAAAGTCACAATGCGAGTAGCCCATGACAGGCAAAGACCAGAGAAATGGGGCGAAGTTCCAAGCAGTGATCCTGAATACACCAGCACTCCCATCTTCACAGCACCAGCTCCATGAGACCCAGCTGAACACTGGTCTGTGTGTCAGGCCAGCCAAAGAGCATTTATAGTCACTCATGCTCAGGTAAGAGATAGGGAAGCAGGAAGGACAAAGCTGTGTCTTTGCAAGGCAGCAATAGCAAAAAGCCTCCTCCCACCACAACAAATCCCTGTCAGGGCAGACAAACCCACTCCAGATCCCATTGCTCAGCCCCACACACCACCCAATTCCCCTCACCCCATGCTGGGGCAGGAGACCCACATCATGCATCAGGCACTGGGATATGAATGTCTCAGGATAGGAAAGTGAACCCTATGTCTGCAGGCTGGGTTGAGGGGGACACCGACACAATTGTCACTGCTTGTAAGGACAGGAATTGCACCCCCAAACTCCTAGCCCACTGGCTTCACAGCCTCTCCTATCTCACTCACCTTTTTCTCCCTTTCTGACAGTGCCCAAGCACAGGAGGGAGGGGTCTCCCCCCAACATGCACTCCAGAGAGCTCTTTTCATTCTACATTTAAAAGGGAAAGAAGAAAAGGCAGAGCAAACCTGTCTCGCACGTAATCTGTTGCACAAATGCCAGCTCTCAGCAATCGATAGCAAACGCTCCCGGAGGGCTGTTTTCATTTCATAATATTTATTGGGTTGCTTTATTGTCAGAATCATTACAGTTCAATGTACTGCATGGATTTTATGCCAGCTGCACTTAGTTTGTCTTGTTTTTAGCCCTCCACATGCCTTGTGTGGGGCCATGATTGCACCTGGGCTGGGACTGCTCCTCATGCAGAGTCCTCTGTGCAGCTCGGGGCAAGTTACCTCCTCTCTCTGTCTCTCTATTCCCTGCCATCCCTGGATAAACTGTAGCTTGTTGAGTTATCCGCAAGCTCCCAGGGCAGGGATGATCTCTGCATATGCAGCATCTCTCACAAATGAGTCCTGATCTTGGTTGACCCATTGGATGTGAAGCAATCGAAGCAACAGAGCCCAAACCATGACATGATTACAAAGGAACTGTGAGGGAGGGAGCGATGGGAGAAGGAGGGAATGGGGTTACAGAAGGGATTACCAGCAGTGGCAGATGTTATATATAACATCTCCTGAGGGCAAGAGTCCTGGTGAGAGGGGTTAGGATGGGAACTGGGCCAGGGTAGCCATTAACTGGAGGAGCTGCTGCACTCCTTGAGAGGCAGATGCTCTGCAGATTCTCACTGGTGCAAACTCAGGACCTGACTGTGTGCTGATAGTCGATGTGTAGACAGGACCCAGCCAAAGCAGTAGGATGGAAAGCACTCCTAGTGCCCATTCCATTGCCACCACTCCCTTATTTCTCAAGACTGCCTGGCAATTAGGAGGTGAGGAGGAGGAGACCAAAAGGCTGTCCTGAATCCCCAGTTCTCCCCCAGGAACAGGTGGGCATGGGAGCCAGCATGGGTTGAGTCTCACGGCAAGAGGAGCCCTCCCTGCAGCAGGCAAGGTGTTCTGCTCCCCTTGAAGAGAGGGACCCTGGGCCATGAGGAATGTCCTCATCACACTTCATGCATTCACAAAGCGAGGAAATACCTGACCCCAGGGGAGGAGTGCCTCCCAGACACACAGCCCAGGGAGAGGGCTGCCTGTTTGCACACATCCAGTTCAGCTGCTAGTCAGGGTGGGCAGCCTCAGGGAAAGCCTTGGCCACAGCTGCTCTCAGGCATCCAGGGAGAGATTGATGGCTTTCCCAGGGACAAAGGCAGGACCCAGCAGGGATGTCAGGAGAAGTGGAGAAGGATGGGATGCCTAGGCTTTCCCCAAGGCAAGAGCTAGAATGAGAAGCAGACAATTGACAAGGGACAACAGCAACCCTTCTGCAGCAGGTATTTAGTGCTCACACTCTGCAATAACCCATAATTTGAGCTGTAAAGGGAGCCCTGGCACTAACTCAGATTCAATAAACGCCTGGGGGTGATCTGAGGTTCATCAGGCCCAAGAGAGGAGCACTATGAGGAAGCACAGTAAGGAATCACTACTGAGATCCCTGCCCTGCTCCCAGGCACACAGACCCCAACCCAGTGCCAGGGGGTGTCAGGGGTCCCCAGAACACAGCACAGGGCAGCTCCCACCCCAACCAATGCCTGTTGCTAACTTTGTGATTGCATGTGTGCTGGGAGTTATTATGCCAGTGCTTTGGCTGTTCACTTGTGTCTCACTTTTTTCAATTACCGCCTGCACACTGCCTTCCCAATTGCCTGGCGGGCCTTGACTCACCTGCCTGCTGAACATAATTTGTTTTTAATATATGGCTCTGGCAAATTTTCTCTTCCTCCCCCTCTTTTTTTTTATTATTAAACAAAATTGTACTTTTTTTTTTTTGCAACTCATGTTTGTAATTAATTCCTAAACAGACGGTGTCTCAGCAGAGCAAGGAGGGCTGAACTAGGCATCCTCAGGGAGGTAGACATTCAACACCTACAATTAACCTTGTGTGCACACCCATCCCCAGAGACCAGTGTGACATCTAAGGATGAACCTCCCTGAGGATACATTCAGCCCTACCATGGCAGAAATACCTACTGTGGCTGTGTAAAGCAGTTCAGCTTGGCTCCAGCCCAGGGCTGCCAAACCTCTACAGGCAGAGAGAGCTGTCATGCCATCTCTGAGGGGTTCCTCTAAACACAGCTTCACTCTTCTGTGCCTGGCTTCTCCCTGGGGCTTGCAGCTCAGTGGGGTCTGGAGGCCAGATCACACTACTCTTTCTGCAGTTGAGCTACTGAAGCAGGTCTCTGTCTCCATCTCTACAGTGGGAACGTGCTCTGGAGAGGCTACTGATGTTTGGTTTGAGGTCCCAAGAAGGACAGGGAAAGGAAGCATCAGGTGGACTGGAAACACATGCTGGAGTTTGTAACAAACTCCCTAATTTCTGGCAGCAGCTCAATTCCTCCAGGGCATGAGGGTATCTATGGCCACCACATACATACTCTTTTGCATTGGTGGGTGGTAATTACAGTCACTTCTCTGTCCTGGGGGGCTGAAGTCTCCTCTGGAAAATCACAGCTCTTCACTGAAGAAAGAAGCTGATCTGGCACGTGTCCCACCAAGGTTTCACCAAGCTGGGTAGGGGCTGCCTCACTGCCTCCCAGGCAGCCCCTCACCCCCAAATCCCCAGGTGATGCTCACAGCTGGGCCACCACAGAGGAGCCCTTCACACCTTCAGCCCACCCAGCTAAGCAGACAGAGCTCAGGAACAAGAATACTGCATTGGAAACTGCCTCTAATCCCTCTGCACCACGCCTATACCTCTGTCCTCACCAGGGGGTCTGTGATTATAAAGATCCTTCACTTGCAGCCAAGACCACCATTTGAGCACCAGCAGGATCAGCAGCTGATTTATGCAGAAATTACTGTTCAAATCCACTGCTGTGCAAGCTAGCCAGGACACAGCAGGACTATGTTGACCTTCCCCCTTACACCCACCAAAACCTTTATGTTTTTAAGAAAGTGCAATTGCCAGACACCCTCAAAATACCTTCACACAGCTTCCCAGAGGGGCAAGAGAAAAAACCACAACACAAATTCCCTTCAAAAAGCAAGTCAAGGAGGGAAACAGCTGCTCCTAATGACCCGATCCATCAAGCGAGCACTGGCCCCGTCATTTGCTTCCTAAAAGCTCCTGATCATCAGTGATTATCAACACTGGCCGTGTGCATTTTGATCAGGCACAATCAAAGCTGAGTGCAGCTGAAAGAGCCATAAAAGCCTGTGCAGAGCAATTGGGATGGAGCCCTGGCTGGGGGTCAGGCTTGGAGCTGGCTGCCCGTGGGCTGAGTTCCTACACTTACCAGCCAGCTTGCTTTGGAGCTGAATGTAAAAAAGGAAAAATTATGTGGACATCGATGGTGTTTCATTGCAAAGAGACTTAGAAGGGTCTTGGGAAATGGCCTCAGGCACCAGGCTTCCCTAGATCATTGGGATATGTGAACTGAAGGAGGGGGTAAAATGCATTCCCCAGGTGACAGACCCCACATTACACATACAAACTGTGGCAAGTGAGGCTCAGAAATTCTTCCTCATAACCCATTACCACACTGCAGGCAGTCGCATTTTGCGTGGCCTGAACTGCAGTGGTTTTCGTCCAGTTGTTCTCTTTCTGGTGAAAATGTTTAGTTTTCCAATCAGAAAGATTTGGCTCAAGAAATGTGGGTCCAGCTTCCACTCTAAGCTTGCCGGTGCTTTTCATGAGCGCTAAAGCTGATGCACATGTGGGGAGATCCCCAGGGCAGCCACTGAGAAAATATCCCACCCTCTCAATTGCAGTTACTGCCAGGACAGTATGAGCTGAAAAACAGTCCATGAAACATGGCCTGCTTTGGTCACTGGATTATTTGAGGCTAATGAGTTAATTTGTTCCATGTTTAAAGCCTTGTCTACAAAGCCAAGTTAGCGCAAGGAATGAAATTCACTTGGAAAAGGAAATCTGCACCCACAGCTCAGTAAAAGACCTGGCAAGTAATGTGGCAGAATGAGCCTGATGCTGCCTGGGCATCTATTCTGCAAACACAAATAAGATCATAGTAATTAGCATTTCATAAAGAGATGAATATCAGGCAATTAAATAGGTAGTTTGAGGCGTGCTGGTTGAAATGAGGTCTGTGTGGTGATTGTGTATCAGAGGCTGCCCAGGAGGTGGGTGTCTGGCTGCAGCAATGAGACACCCGGCCACACTCGCTGCTTTGAAGCACAATTTGCTATTCCTGGTTTTGTGCCCTCAGTTTAGAGTGCCAGGTTAGCCCTGCTTCTGCTGAGAGAAAGGTTAGATTTGAAATGGAAACCTGCTCTGGTGCTGGGGTAGGATTCAGACCATGGAGAAAAAAATGATAAAGATTTGCTGCTTTTTAGGGAGGGCTCCCTGCATGTCAGGAGGTGTTTGTTGCAGCTCAGAGGTCTGATTTCCAGCATTTCATCTCATCTTGTTAAAGCTTCCAGTTGTGCTAAAGACTGTCCCGTTATTTCAAGATTGTCCACAGCTGCTGCATTGCTGAGTGCTGAGAGGAGACAAGCAGAGCTGGAATGGGCAGGCAGAAGAGAAATGCCAACAGGATTCAAGCTTTTCATGCATTTTCACCACATGGACACGCAATGCCGTGTTGGATTAGAGCACTGCAGCTCTGGCACTCAGCCTCCCCTCTGCCCCATGCCAGACTCTGGCCAAGCACTGTCCTCCCTGCAAGGGGGAAAAAAAATGTTGCCCAAGGTCATGGAAGAAGCCAACAGGGAGGTTATTTCAGCCATATTAACACATTCTTTAATTAGTGCATTGTTCATGTGCCCAGGAGGCTGCAAGTTCCCTCGAATGAGGAAGAGAGGTGTTAGCAAAGGGGTGGTGAAGCCAGCAGGTCATGCTCAGGGCTGTCACATCCCCTTCACAGTGCCAGGCTCCCTGTCTTTGTGCCGAGCCTGGTGATGGGGCACGGAGTGCCTGCAGGGTTAGCAGCGCCTGTAATTAGCAGTTAATGCGTTTGACTTTCCTCCTCCGGGCTTGATTATTTCAGTGTGATTAACAGGACCTGTAGGATGTCACTGCAGACACAACATCAGCTGTTCCCTGCCTGCTCTGAGGCGTGGGCACCAAGGCAGGGCTGACAGTGCTGTCTCCTCTGTCTCGTGTGTTTTGTGGAGGTCATCACGCTGAGAGTGACCACGGGCAGCCAGCAACCCCACGCTCCCGTCCTGATCTGAGCCCAGCACTGCCCGACCAGGCATGGGGCTGATGAGACCTCCTGCCTTCTCCTGGCACCTGATTCCTGTGCTATGATGCCCATATCATTGGGAAATGTCCCCTAATGTCTCACCTAAACCTTTCCTGCTGAGAGCTCGCAGCTGGTTTTGTCTGTGCTGAGTGGGGCTGATCTCTGCTTATTCTAGTCCTCTTTGCAGCTCCTTTCTATGTAGCTGGACACCTTTCTCCTCTCACTTCTGCTTCCTTCTGCTCTGAATTAAGCTGTCTTTATTTTTGCAAAGATTGCTTAAGTCATGGACCCCCAAATAAGACTTCTGCAAGGTCCTGCTTGGTGCACAGAGCTGTAACAGAAAACATGCAGGAGGAGACTGAGAAGATGATTTCCAGCCAGGACCACCTCTCCATCTCTTCGGGAGAAGTCTCCAAGATGCTGGTGCAGAGCAGAGAGGGTGCCAGGACACCTGAGAGTCAAATCTAACTTCTGGCATCCTCTTCTTTGCAGTGAAATATTCAGAGTTCAGCTGCAGATCCAGAGCCATTTTGAAACGTTAGGACAGTCATTAACTTGATTAAACCTCTAAAAAAGTGAGATGGAATGAGTAGATCTGGTCAGCATGCTGCCCGAGGCACCTGGTGACATGTAAAGAGCTTTACACTTCTTCTGAAAGAAGCAACTCGTTTTCTTTCTCTCTGCATAGATCCAGCCCCAGGAGAATGCTGAAACAAACTGGAATTTCAATCCTGGATGCATTTACCTCCACTCAGAGCTTCCCAGAGAAACTGTGTCTTATTGGACAATGGCTGCAGTTTTCATGTTGGGTTCCTGTTTTTATCTGTGGAGATAGGTTATCTCCTGTCTAATGATATTAAAATCACAGCAGCATAATAACATCCCCATGGGGGTCTCCAATGTACCCTGTCTGGCTCCTAGACTCAATGCGTTGGCAACAACTTAAAGTGCAGGTGAATGTGGGCAGCCATTCACATTTGGCTCAAAGCTGTGGTCCCACTCTTGCGTGGCACTTCAAACTTTTCATGGGGAAATGTAGGTCAGTATTTTTCCAACACATTGTCCCACTGGAAAACATAAGGGCAGCTTTAGGGGCCCACAGGAGGAGCCATGGCAATGGTCAGTGGGCTTTAATGCACCAGAAGTCTGCTGGAAAATCCGTTAGAAAATGTGTAAAGGTCCCCAAAATAAATTGGTTTGAAATGTGTTTTTTTCAGGTTGTGTGGGAAATAAATGATTTGATTCTGGCCAGGCTGGCTAGCAGCAGCAGCAGGACGTGAGCTGCAAGCTTAGAGAGAAAAACCCTTGGAGGGCACTTCCAGCAGACATGGTGTTCCCAGGGTACCGAGGCCCTGGCTGTCCTGCTGCCCCATCTCCTCTGCCTGGCACCTCCTACACATACTGGGATGGGGGAAATGGTGGATCCATAGAAGCTGGAGGACAGCTGGATGTGGGCAGTGCCTGCAGCTGTGCAAGGGAGCATTTCCTCCCACAGGGCAGAGTCTGTGATGGGAAACGTGCTCTGTGGTCCCAATGTGCTGCACCGCCACAGGCCTGGCTCAGCTGCCCAACAGTCTGTCCTGGTGCACACAGCCATGTGAATACCACTGGACTCCAGCCAGGATGACCCAAAATTAAATTTGGCTTTAAGGAAATTCCTCTGTTGGTATGGATTGAGCTAGTCCCAGCAGCAGCATGGATGAGAGGTGGGCTCTGATATGGGCTAATAAGACCTCCAGGAGACCTCTATCTCTGCAAGCTGGGATATCCACCTGGTGTCCACCACCAGAGGACATCTGGCTGGAGAGTCACAAACACACCTGACCTGTGAGGAGAGAAAGGAGTCCACAACCCCACACGCTCTCTTCTATGCCTATACAGAGCAATTTGGGACAGACCGTCTCCAATACATTTCCATGCATCTTCAATACATTTCCATTCATTTTCCACTCCTTGAAACTTAACTAGATGTTTCCAAACCCCACAGCTTAGCAACACATCCCTGTCACAAAAGCTTTAATGCTGCCCTACTTAAGGGCTGATACTCTGAAAGGATGTGGCCACAGTCTGCATCTTTCTGTGCCAGGCTTTGCAATTTGACAAGCTGCCATACCTAATTGCTAATTAATTAAGATTTGCATATGCAGTTTAATTCAGCTGGCTGCAGCCCTGCTGAAGGGACCCAGACAGCTGACAAACATCCCTGAGGAACCACCAAAACATCTTGGTTCCTCTGCTCAATCAGGTGAAGTTATTTTACTTCAGCCATTGGCAGGAGATATTTCAGAAGCACACAAAATACTGTAAATAAGTAATAAAACTTTAAAAAATCTAATCCATGGAAATATTTGAGATTTCAGGACTATTTCCTGTCTTGTACTGAGACAAGAATTTGAGCTCTTTTACTTTCTTACTGGTAGTGAGAAGCTGGCAATTCCAAGGAAGAAAGAAGGGAAGGGATGTAGATTGGTTTGATAACTTCCAGTAGTTTCATGCTAGTCTCAATTTACTTGTTTGTTTGTCTAAATTTATTCCAGTGTTGAAATGGGACCATTTTGGATTCATCTGCAGCTCTCTGGTTTGGAAATACATTGGCAGGCAGTTTCACTTTAATAGTCATTGTTGCTTTTGCCCCCAGAAATTTCTGAGCTGGGAAAGTTCGGTTTTTGTGACTGACTTTGTTCTGCAAATAGTTTTGGTTTTGCTGAAGCAGCATTCTGGGCAAATGAAACATTTGAAACTTCAGATATGTGGCGCGTAAGTGTATTTCGGTCTGTGAATACAGACATATTTTTATGTGTTTGCTCAATTGTGTTTATTTTAGGCAAGAAATTGAGGATTTAATATCAACTAGTTGCACAGAGCAAGCTGGGAAGTTTCCGTTTTGGATGCTATGGTCTGATGGTGCTGCTAACATCCCACGCTCCCATCACTGTGGCTTAGCCTTTCCCCTGGCTCCCAGGCAGTGGTCGCCTGGGAGATGCTGGAGGCCCTGAGCACCTACAAAGGGCTCAGAAGGAGCCCCTTTTTCCAGATGCAGGCCAGTGCCCTGGTCACTTCACCTAGACCACATGTTGTCACAACCAACTTGGGACTCCTGGAGAATGAGCTACTTGGTTGCTCAAAAAAAAAAGGCAAATAAATGCAGAAAAAGAGCTGTACATGATGCAGAGCAGCATCTGAGCAGACCCAGTGGGTGGCTGGGCACTGGAACAGGCTCCCCAGGGAAGGGGTCAGAGCACCAAGTCTGATAGAGCTCAAGTGTCTGGACAACACTCTCAGGCACATGGTGGGATTCTTCAGGCTATCCTGTGCAGGGCCAGGAGTTGTACTTCAATGATTCCTTTTGGGTCCCTTCCAACTCAGCATATTCCATGATTCTAAATCCACCTGGAGATGTTCTTCACCCTGTATGGGTGTACAGGTGGGAGGTGGCCTGTGGCTACAGAAAACCATGGTCCACCTCATGGGTCCCATCTGGGTTGTTTGTGCTGTCATGCTGACTCTAGTAGTCCCTTGCCTGTGAAGCCCAAGCCTAAATCCAGTTTGATTTCCAGAGCAGTCATGCTTTTTGAGAGCTCTGAATTTTGCCTTCTTCTTCAGCAAGAAAACCCCAAAGGTGACATGCACTTAAAAATGTGCTTTTGCCTGGATGGCCGCCTCTGCCCAGGGAGCACGTTGCTGCAGCTCTGAGGAAGATGCTCAGTGACCAACGTAAGCTGTTCCTGGGCTGGGTGAGCACAGTGGGAACAGCTGGATGGATTTACTGCTTCTTCTGAGGATTTCAAAATCCTGATAGATTTAGAAAACACAGCAGAGAGCTGAGCTGAGGCCTGGGGTCTTTTCTACAGCCTCCTCAGGGTGTTTGGTGAGCTTGGGGCTTGTTGTCCACTTGGTTTTGCTGTTGTGTTGCAAGACTAAATCATCCAAAAGTTGACCTGGCTGCTGGTGGGATGAGACACAGGCTTAACACACAACTGCTTGGGGGAAAAAAAATTAGCCTCAGACTTGAGTGTAGAGCACCCCAAGATTTTTACAGTGCTGACGCAGAAATTTATCTGGACACACTGACCTTCCTGCAAAGGCCACCGTGCAGCTAAAAGTGAGCTGGGGAAAGGAGGGGAGGACCAAGGTGCAGAGAAAGAGGCAGTGATGGCTGGGGCTGGGGTTTGATCTCATCAGGCTGTCCTTGGCTGCAGTCAGTCCTGCGGACAAAAGCGGCCCCCAGAGCTGGATGCAGAAGAGGTCCTTTCCCCTTTTGTGATATGGCACAGGCAATCCTGTAATGCCTCCAGCATGCATGACCAAGAGCAAAACCAACTCTGAACAAAACAAAAGCCTTTCATTTTTTTATCATGCTCCATTTCTAGCCTACAAAGTGAAAAAAAAACCGTGCCTTTTTTCTGGGAATTTTCTGACCGAGTCCAGCTGCCTCCCCCGTTCGGCTGCAGCCAGCAACAGGCTTAGAAATACCAGGTTTAATTAAAACAATCTTTTATGTTCCAATGCAAGCCTTATTTCCTCTACCTGGTGAGAAATGGCTCTTGCCTCAATCAGCAATTGAAGTCTGAGATTGCTGCGCTGAGCAGAACGGCGGCCACTTTCTGTTAATTAAAGCTCAGCTAGGACGCTGCCACCCGGTCTCCCCGAGAGCAGTTCCCAAAGTTTGTCTCCAGTCTCGCAGGACCAGCAAAGGAATACAGCCGTTAGCGGGATGCAAGAGGAAACCTGCTGGCTTCTGTCCCATTCTAGTGATTTCCAAACCAAAATATACATATATATAATTTATTTGGTGGGGGTTTTCCTATGATAACAGAGCTTTCGCAACTGTTTGGAGAGCCTGTGTGAAAGGGATGGTATCTCTAACTACACACTCTAACTTAGCATTGTCAAGTTTTACTCTTCAGTTGTATTTCCATTCCCTCCAGGACTTCTCCCTGCCCAATTTTTGCTTTCCCACTGGACACCAGAGACTTCTCCTCATTGTGGTGTCTTGGAGGCCTGTCTGCTCCCTATGGGTCCTGTGCTGTCCCCCAGGTATGCGGGAACTGTATTTGTGGGAGCAGGGCATTTCCCAGTGTTTGGTACAAGGAGGGGAAGGTAGGAATTTCTCCTGGCTGACAGATGGCTCCACCACGCCAGCTAGAATTAAGGCTGAAATGATGGGATCACTAAAACGAGATTTACAATACTGGAATAAAGTTACTGAAAGATGAGTACAAGTGTATGCATTATTAAGAGTGCTTAACAATAAAGATCCTCACTGCATCAGCACCTCGTTTAGCTTCTTTCTTCATCTCACATAAAGCTGTAATCTCTCTCTATTAATGTAAGACCCAGTTTCTTTCTATAAAACAAGTATTCCTCTTCACCAGTCTCCAGCATGGGAAGTTGAAGGTGGAGGAGTCCTTTTGTCTGTAGGTGAAAATGTCCTCATCCTGCTCTTTTTCCCCAGGCATTTGGTTGCCCATACAATGACAGGAGGGTCAACCCTGTTCTTCCCAAAGGTCTCTTGCACCCACCTGTACCAGAGACACTCGACAATAGGTCCCTGGCTCCAGCTCATACCCTGCTGTAGCCCCCTGAAGACTCCATTCATTATCATTTGTGAACAAGTTGTGAGGATAACTGAGGGCTTTCAGATCTAATGGTCATTGACTAACAGACCCAAAGACCTTTGGCTGAGGAGAGACAGGAGTGCTTATGCAGCCAAACCAGAGGGTATTTCCCTCCAAGTGGTGGGAACCTGGATGGGCATACCCTGACGTCCCTGGCATTTTGGGAGGATTGCATAGGACTGTGGGGAAACTCTTCTAGTTTCAGCACTGAGTTTGCTGGGTAGTGGATTTGCCCCCTTGGTGTTCAATTCAGACCCAAAGGTGCTCGTGCCAGGCAGCTGTAAGTGTTGGTATGAGTGAGCTGTGAGCACACAGCTTGTCTTCTGACAAAGGCACAGGTCTTTCTGGCCTCAGGACCTCAGTGTTCCATTTCCAGTTTCCAGCCCCTGACCAGGGGCTCTGTGCAATACAGGTCAGAGGACATGAGCCGGTGTCCGGTCCTGGGGCACACAAATAACCCATGCCCAGGTGGTGAGGACTGGCAGAGCTGAGACCAGTGCTGGCCATAGGGATCACATCTGTGTGGAGTGCTCTGGTGTCACACTGAGACCAGAGATCTCTCTCCTCACAGCCTCATCTATTCTTACCACAGGCATTCAGGGCATGCAAACTGCAGGAGAAGGGGCAAGGAGCAGGTTTCCTTGAAATGTTTGCAACATCTGGGATGTCGCTCCCCTCCAGCATGAATGGAGAGCAGCTTCTCCAGCAGACAACCCACCAGCAGGTTTACATCAGCTGGAGTTTCCTGTAACTGAGGAGCCAACAGGATCCCACATTACTCTCCCACCAACTCTTTGTGATCACTCACCTCTTCCCCTGCCAGCCATGGATTTGGCAGCTTCATTCCATTTTCTCCATCCCCCAGTGCCCATGTCCAGGTGTGCTCTGCAAAGCCACTATGCCAGCGTGAACTCCCCACTTCACCCTTCAAGGCACTGGGCTCCAATAAGCCCCAAGGGCAATGCCATCCCACCCTGCTGCTCTCAAAGGAGGGGGGATGACCACGCAGATTTCTGGGCAAGATTGTGCAAGGTCATTCCACCTCATGAAGCCCCAGGTCTACTGGGACACTGGATAAGGCAGGATGTCCTGCATTTGTCTAACCTTCTCTCTCCCAGAAGAATGGGGAAATTCTCAAAGCTTCTGCTTTTTGTTTCTAAAGAAGTTAGACTCATTCAGGGTGGATTTGGGAAAAGCAGGCAGGAGTAACACTTTGCAGCTGCAGAGAGGGAAAGGATTTCTGCAACTCACTTTGCTGTGTGCATGGGCAGGCAAGGATCATATGGCAACCCCGTTACCACTACCCAGTACCTGTCACTCCTTCAAGACTCCATAACTCACCTTTGGGCTGAATTTGTTTCCTGACCAATTTTTGACCAGTTTGGCCACACCAATAACTAGTCCTCACCCATGGTAGTCCCTTAGTTTCCTGAGTGTGTCAGAGTCCACACACACCTCCATGAAACAGGGGTAACTCAAGACATCTCTCTGGTTCTCCACCTCTTCAACGGTTAGCAGAAGCTTTTTGCTAGACAAAACAGACCTTTCTAAGCAGAACTTTTCCTACTAGATTTTTCCAAGCAGAGTTCTGCCAGCAGCACACACATCCCATTCCCTGAAGCACCAAGGCAGCGCTGCACTGCAGACCCTGCAGGGAGCCTCGAGGTGGCACTTCCCTAGCCAACTCCATCTTGTTCTAGGGAGAGCCTGCAGCAGCACCCAGCTGCTGTGCTCCCCAGCTTTGCTGCAGAACCCAGTACAGAGGTAGGTCAGACATATCTGCAAGAAAGGCAATTGTAGAGGCACTCTCCAACCTTAAAGACACCTGGGAGGTTTATGTTTGCCTCTACGTTCTCTGGAAAGTCATTGAAGAGCTTCTCTATCCCTAAATATCCGTCAGAGGTCCCCTTGGTGAGCACAGGCCAGGTCTACCCTTCTTAGTGAGTCGGGGCTGTTGTCAGAGTTGACACTGCGCAAGATTTACTCCATCCTGCATGAAAGGAAAGACCAAACCCTCACATCTGAGTTAATGAAACAGTCTGAGGAGACAATAGTTCCTGGCGCTGCAAGAGCTTGCATTAGTGAGCTGGGGTTATGGAGAGCTCTGATCAATAAATATGTTGCCACAGCTTTTCGGAGCATCCATCACTTGTCAGGAAATGCATTTAGGCTAATACCTGCAGAGGGCATAAACCAGCCATAGGAATTAAAACCTGCCACATGCCAAATGGTAATGCACAATTTAATGATCACAGGATCTGATAAATAAGCAAAACTGTGAAATGAATAAATACACTCTGGCATCAACATCTGCAACCCAACCTGACCACATTTAGAGTCTCAAGATTAACCTGCAAGGTGCTTCTCTAGGTTCATCTGTTTCCAGCACGTGGGCAGCCAAGCCAGCAACCTGAAACCCTTCCTGAGGAGAGCCCAAAGGACTTTCAGAACCAGTGTTTCTCATGACCTCAAGCAGTGCTGTAAGTAGGAAATGAGCAGGCTTCCAGTGGAGGAAAAGCTGCAACAAAAGTCACAACAATGAGCTCTGCTCCATGGGTGTGCTGGGCAGAGCGATATAGGGAGGGACTGAAACTGCAGCAAAGAATGTTTAGGCTAGAGAGCAGAAAAAAAGAGAGCAACAGGTCATTCCTGACTGTCAGAGGTGAGAAGTGAGGGGGGTTTAGCAAGAGGCAGGGTAAGCTGAGGAGAGCTGAGCATGGGACCAGAGGCCCCAGAGAGCTTCTCCAACTCATCTGCCTTCCCATGAGGTTTATCCTATGCTTCTCCCAGCACCACCAGCACAGCCCAAGGCTCTCATTGCATTACCTGCGAGCAGGTAGGACCAGGCAGGAAGAAAGGAACAAGGCCTAAGTGAGAAATAACCCTTAAGAGAGCAGACTGAGAGAAAGATATACTGCTGAGAATGCTGCTCCCGTCCTGCTTCAGCAGATATCCAGGGGAGGGCTCAGCATGGGAAAGGGAGGATAAGCAGCATGAAATTAAGAAAGGGAAATTCTCAGGTCTGTAGCAATAAAAAAACTTCCTGACAGGAAGATTTATGAGGCTGTGGAGAAGCTTTTCCCAAGGAAAGCCTGGGACATTTGAAACTAGATTAAACAGTGGATTCAGGGATGCAAACAGGGAAAATATTTGTGCTGCAGGAGAGTTGGACTAGAGGGAGCTGAGTAAGGCCATCTCCATTGCTGATTTGTTCCTGATCTGTTGTGCTATCTGTGCGTGCTCTCCTACAACATCCATCTTCTGATTCTCCCTAGTTCTTGAGAACATGGAAGGTGGTCTCTGTGGCCAGCATGGAGCAGGGATCATTAAATATCCCTTTCTGCCAGCTTGAAGACCAGCTAAATCTCCTTGGCATCTTCAGGCAGCTCAAGTACAGCCCTGCAATTCCACTGACAAGGCATGGCATGTGCTGCTGAGCCCCCTGAGATGGCCAGCAGCACTTCAGCCAGAGCTGTTATGATGCAAGGAGATGCTGGGAGTAGATTTAGAACAGTTATTAGGAAAAAAAAATCCTTACTGTGAGGGTGGTGAGGCACTGGAAACTTGCCCAGAGAAGTTGTGGATGCCCCATGCCTAGAAGTGTTCACGGCCAAGTTGGATGGGGCTTTGAGCAATCTGGTGTAGTGAAAGGTGTCCCTGCCCACAGCAGGGGTGTTGGAACGAGATGGTCTTCAAGGTCTCCCTCCAACCAAAACCATTCTATGATTCTGTGATTTTATAAGCCCAGGTCAGCTGCATTTTAGGCAACCCCAGGTGTCTAGGCCACAGCCAGTGAAGGCAAATGGCTACAGCAACACACAAACTTCACGGGGGCAAAAGAAAGGGGTCACACACCCTTAGGGGTTAGAGTTGGGCACCTGTTCCTCAAAACTGGGCTGCAGTCACCACCCCAGTACAAACCACTGGGTAGACACTGGGGGCTGTCACTCACCGTGATCTAGACCACCTCTTTCTCCTGGGACTCCCTATGTCAGGATCTGTCCTGCAGCTGCCCTGGGCAGAGCCTGGGGTGGACAAGGCCAGCACATAGGTCAAAGACCTTTGTTAAGCATGCCTCAGCTCACTTCAGACCCTCACAAGCAGCCCACACCACAGTCCCACAGACAGCCTCTGCTTCAAGCTCAGTCAGGAAAGCCCAAGCACAGGACGTGGAAGAGGAGCCCAGAGGAGCATGGATGCTTGAGCCACTGGGGACAGTGTAATAGCAAGGGTTGAGCAGTTCAGGCTGTCTAATACTTGTGCTGCTGCTGGTAACAGCTCACTTTTAGAGAGCTGAGACTCTGAGGGAGCTCCTGGCCTGATTAAGGGCAGCAGCAGGTTTCATCTTTGGCTTGGCTGCCCACCAAAGTTCTGCAGCTATTCCCTCCCACTGTCCTGTCCTGCACCTTTTGTTCCCCCTGCTTGAACTCCACTGGTCATACCACAGCACAGTGAGCCCATTCATGCAACTGATCAATCTGAAATGAATCTGGCATGCCCCACACCACCCAAAACACTTCTTTTAGCCAGACCAGTGCCACTTCTTGGCTTGCCATGCGGTTACAAGAGCACTGGTGATGTAGTATGCAATGGGGTAGGATTGTGTTTGACAGGAGGGCAGTACCTCAGAATCCTTTGTCATTTTATGACATTGTCCTACTGCTTCCTACAGCCAGTATCCACGTAGTGAGGGGACACAAATCTGTGCCTCCTCACTGTCTTTGCAGAACACTCTAAGGAATGCAAACCTGCTTTCCCTAAAGAGACCATGAAAATTAAGGTAAAAAAAATTGGCTGAAATATCTCAGTCCTCATCCACAACACATCTTTGAGCTGGGCTCTGTTAATCAGACTCACTGTTACTCTTTGGCCACCTGCTTGCCTTCCTTCAGGGATGACATGCCTCGTTTTGCAAACAGCCCCCCACACATACTTTGCAATGTCACCTCCAATTCTCACAGCAGCCTGTCCCTGATTTGATTCTATCACTGGCAGTTTGCTCCCTGATTAGCCCTCCTGTTGCAATCCCCAAGACAATCCCATTGCAGAGTTGTGGGTGGTTAACCGCTCCCCAACCTGATCTCCGTTAGGATGTCAGTGTGCTTCATAACCATCCCTACCCAGCCTGGGAGAACAGTGCAGAAGCAGGCCCTGACACAGGACAATGCCATCAGGATGACAGCCACACCCAGATTTCCCAGGGAGATTTGCTTTTGCCTGTCCACTTCAACATAAATTTGATTTTCGACACCTGAGGGTGTCCATCTACCTGAAAGACCAGAATGGTCTCCTCAACATAACCACCTGCCAGGTGAGCAGCAAAGACTGCAGCTCCTGTGCATGGCTCTCTACCAAGTCCCCTTCCAGACTGTTCCACGTATGTGGAATAATTTGTGAAAGCCTCTTCTGACACCATGTAATCAAGTAGGGATATGTAAGAGGGAGTTCTCATCCCCCGCTCCTGCATCATGACAGGTGACAAATTAGGAAAAATTATAACCCAGCACAGATTCAAATGAGAAAATTGCACCCTGTCTTTCCAGGACCCTCATCACTGCAAACACAGGAGCACTGCCTCCCCTCCAGCCTCAGCCTGGAACAGCAGAAGGGAGATGGGTCTGCAAACACCTTCGCCAGCACGGCACCAAGGCACACGTACCTGCCACAACATAAAAACTGGACATTGAGCTTGTGCATGCCAAAAGCACATGGCATGGCCATTCCTGATGTGTAGCAGTGGGAGGGGAACGGAGCAGTCTCAACTCCCCTGTGGAGCATCAGATGAAAGCAGCCATTCTGCTGCTGTGTCCTCTGTCATGGCCACACTAGTGAGGTACAAGGGTGTGGTGGTGTGTGCACCCTCTCACTGTGAAACCCCAGCGTCCCAGCAGCAAAAGAATGAACAAATCTAGAGATGCTAACATTGTGCACAAATTCAGAACACATGTTTCAGCAAGAACCCAAAAAACCCCACCACAATTAAGAAATGGATAGAGGAATCCTGTTCCTTTTTACTTGGGTTTTTTTTTTCCCTGGAAAGCGCTCTCATGAGCCCGAAGGCCACGCCAGTGGCTTCCTGCAATGTCTCGTCATGGGATGGGTGAAAAGTCCCCTTTTGGGATGAGTTATCCAAAACCTGGACTCTTTTATTTGACATCTGCTGCAAGAGAAGCCAATGCAAGGAAAGGAGGAGATCTTCTGTTTCACCATCTTGCAATAATTCAGGATAATCGAAGGGAAAAAAACCAGAAAACAACCCCAAAACCCAAAGGAGTGGGGGAAGAGAGAACAACTTGCAAGAAGGAAAAGAATCAGCCATTCCTAAACACAGAGCAGTCATGCAGCCAAACCAAACAGTAATGATTCATGGACCTGTCTTCACCCTTCGTTTTTCCTATAATGAGCAAAGAAACCACAGAAATGTGGAGCCGAGGTCTCTCTCCACTCCCAAGGAATGGGGAGGATGATCTATGAGACTCCACTGCCCTTTGAGGGGTTTCATCATGGTCCAGCTCCTGTGTGCTCAGCCCAGCCCCACCATCTGTCTCCTTGCCCATCTCACCTCATCTCAATTCATCCACTGTCCTGGCTGGGCTGGGCTTGCTTTCCCCCTGCACCGGGGAGGTGGAAACAGGTACCGCAGCCAGGTCTCTGCTCCTGCCATTGGTGGGGCCAGCTGGACAACAAATACATGTTGTCCCCAGCCAGCTCCACTTGCAGCTCAGCCTGATGTCACTGAAGCCAGTAGGAGCCATCTCCTCTCCTGGTTTAAGAAGTATTGGCTTGGGAGCAGACGCACACCCCATTTGGGTGTCCCAGATGTGCACAGATGGGCAGCACCCTCCACACCAAAACTAAAGAGACATGGACAGGGGCCCCCAGAGAGGGAGGAGACTGAAGACCACAGTTCAGCTGTCTTTTGAGAATGACAGAGAGCCCAAAAACCATGGATGGACTTGTTCTTTGCAAATAGCTGCAAGAGCTCACAACAGTTCTTCCCCCACCCCAAAGGTTCAGGAGCCCTTGTTCTCCCTGCTTGCAGCTCAGCAAGGGAAGGGGTTGCATTCTCATTTCCTGAGCTGCACCACACAGAGCCCCCTGGGTCTGGCTGAACAGCCTGAAGAAGTGGCAGTGCACACCCTGAAACGTAGGATGATTTCTCTGTCAATCCGTCTATAACAATGGATAGTGGAGAGTAACAGCATCTTCATCCTCACCTCCTTGACCCCAGCACTGCCTTGCATTCCCAAAGGAGCTCCCCCAGTCACCATGGTGGCCACCTACAGCCTAGGGCTTTCAGGACAGAAGTGTCCCCAAAGGCTCTGGGATGTTGCCTTCCTCATTTCACCACTGTGTGATGGCAAAGGCTGTCCACCACATCCCCACGCTGTAGCTGGCAGAGGAAGGATGATTCAGATGTCTCTGAGTCCATGCTCACTCTCTGATTTGCTCTGGGAGTTGAGGGGCCCAGAGCCCTCTTTGAGGCCATGAGTTGCTTCTCTCTTCCTCTCCAAAATGTTGGCATCTCTCCAGGTCTTACAAGCAGGTGAGCTGCTCAGAGCCAAGTCAAATTCCAGGGTGTCCCAAGATAGACATTCAATCCCAGGACATAAAGGTCTGTTTCCCAACACAGTTTAATCCCACGGGTGTTACCTGGAGCCCACCAAACCCCATTAGGAAGAATCACAGCAATGGGGCAGCAGAGAACTCCTCTCCACAGATACATGTCAGGATACGACTATTATCTGAGTGTGTTATCAAGGCAGGTTTCCTTTCAGCCTCCCTCTTTGCTTCAAGTATCTGCTGCATTTTCCACATGGCAACAGAGAGCTGGCCTTGCTACCCGTTCATTCAGCAGTCTGGGTCAGACATTGCTTGGGTCTCAAGAGGACTGGTCCTGCCAACTGGCTAACCATGTCCGCTCCTGTTCAAAGCAGCACTCCAGTCACTGCAGCCCTTCAGGGATGTGAAAAAAATTCAATCAGATCCAGCAGCTCAATAACACTTTGCCTTGGACTTCAGCAGATGAGCGGCAGGGACCAGAGGGAGCAGTAAGAGATGCAGGAGAGCTGAAATGGAGTATTCCTCCTGGTTATATTTCATTTTCATGCTGTCTCTGCAGCTTCTCATTCAAGTCAGGGAGCAAAGAGAAAAATCGCTGAAGACAAGCCACTTTACAAGGGTTTCTATTCCCATTTTGCGGCCCCTGGGGATTCTTCCTGCGCTGCCCCCAAGCCTCCTAGAGAATGGCTTGACGTTTGCAAAGGTTGCTCACCTCCTCTGAGTGGAAATGCATCTGTTTGTTCAGCTTCTCAGGGGGCTGGTTATCTTGTTAGATTTGTAAGAGCATTTAACAGGTTGCTTAGCTGCATGCCCTTGAAATATCTAAGGCAACATTTTTCAAAAGTACCATCAGCATCACGCTGGGCTCAAGCTAATTATCCCCATCTCCCAGCAGGACACTTGGCTCAGTCCAGCACACAGTGCTGACCCAGCCACAGGTCTGCCTCCACAGGCACATCTGCGCCTGCCTGTCTCAAAGCCTCGGCAGGCACCAGCTGAGCTTCTTCCTTCTTGCCTCCCATCCTCAGTTCCTTGCTGTGCCCAGATGTGGGGGTATCAAGGCAATCTCAGTGGAGATGGGCACCCGTCCAGACCTGGTGTAGAGGCCGTAACCCCCAGGCACAGCCCCAAAACATCCCAGGTTTTCAAGGGTGTTCTTGATGTCTCCATGCCATTCCCTCTGCCTAGGACAGAAGTGGCATGTCAGAGTCCCTCAGGACCACAAGGGAGTTCAAACTTTCCTGTCTGGAAAGTCACAACCCACAGGCTTTCCTTGGGCCATCATTAAAGTTTTCCTTCCCCTCTTTCCTCCTCTGTTCCCGTCTTGGTGCTCTCTGCCCCCTCTCCTTAACATCATCCACTGGAGTACTTTCTCACTCCTCATTACACCAATTTTTTATCTGCAAAAGCCACCTCCTTGTACATGGTATGTCCTATGAAAATCCTGCCAGGCCTCCTCATCCTTTCCATGCTGAGATCCATGTCCCCTAACATCCAGCCCTGCTGCTGGTCAAACAGACCAGAGGATGGCAGAGTGGTCTTGTCAAGTTGGGCATGATGGTTCAAGAGGACACCAAGGTTCAGTGGCCATTGCCAAGCTGGACCCTGTGCCTTCCCTCCCCACAATGTCAAGGCCAGCAGACAGCCCTGGCAGGGCCATCCCAGCAGCTGGGAAGCAGGAGAATCCAGGAGACTTTACAACCATGTGGGACAGGGGCAGTCACCCTGGGAGCAATTAATGTCCCTGGTGCAAGTCACACGTCATTGCACCCTTGTTAGCAAGATCCAGCTCGTTGCACCTCCTGTGTAATTCATAATCACTTAACAAAGCTGCTGATGTCAAATTAGCCAAACATCAGTAAGCAGAGAATGGTCGTCACATTCATCCTGTTAACTCGTGGCTAATTACCGCATCGTGCCTCCCATGTACTAATTGCAAGCTAACTGTTTCCTATAGCCCACCAGTACCACTTAAGCTTTAGGAAGGATCAAGGCAGCAGATGTATTTCTCAGTGCTTTTCACGTGTCTGTACCTACCCTTGCAGTTTCAGTTGCAGTATCGAGGAGCTGGCCTTCCCCATTTTTGCTAATGGTGCTAGACGTTCAGAGAAGAGTTTGCTGCTGTTTTGCCTTCTGAGCTCCATCAGAGGATTAGGGGATGGTGTCAGCATCCCTTTGGAGGATAGCGGAGTCTGATGCAAAGCCAGACTCTGGGGGCTGGTGGCAGAGCTAAGGGGCTCCAGGCTACAAGCAGTCACCAAGCAGTCAGAGCAGGCAGCAAGGACCTCTTTGCCCAGTGGATTGCTAGTTACTGCGTTTACAGGGAAGGACAAGGCATCTGAACACTCAGCCCTGTGCACACCTGCTAATCACAAAAACACAGAATGGCCTGAACTGGAAGGACCTTAAAGATCATCTCATTCCAACCATGCTGCTGTGGGCAGGGACACCTCCCACTAGGCCAGGTTGCTCAAAGCCCCATCCAACCTGGCCTTGAACACTTCCAGGGATCAGACATCCACAACTTCTCTTGGCAACCTGTTCCTGTGCCTCTGGACCCTCACAACAGCCTGGGGACGCAGGGCTGGAAATGCATCTCATTGTTTCCTGAGTCTGGGAAGTGCTGGAAGGGAAACCTCAGAGATATTTCACATGCTGTGCCCAAGACCAGGGACAAAGCACTGCAAACACTGCTATTAGCCAGAGATGTGCAACTTGCTTCCAGAACACTCCAAAATGCAGCTCCAGGCAATTCAGCATGGGCCCATAAGGAGGGCAATGCCCCTCAGCCTGATTTTTCTGCGCCATCGTGCCCTCCTCACCACGTTGTGGTGCCCATATTGTGTCTGATGACTGATGGACACTCCTCACTCCTGGGCCTTCGGAGTTTGGAAGAGTAGTTTTCCCACCTGGGCCAAGAGCGAGGGTCTCTCCAGGGTGTGCAAATGGTGACAACACTGAAAGGAAGAAGCTCTGAGAGGAGGCAGAAGAGGAAGTACTCCTGAGAGCATCTTTGAGCACCAAGGATAATTAAGTAGGCTTCCTGCCAGATTCTCCAGATGTCAAATTAATACTGTAAGACCGCTGCTCATCTGGCTGATCCCAGTGCAGAAGGGTCCCCAACTCAGCCTCAGCTTGCCACTGTGATGGGATGAAGGCACCCACTTAGCTGCTGGGCTTGGAGCTCTTCCTGCTGGCATTTCTTGTCTTGCCTAGTCTGGATATCCAACTGGGGAACAGTGGATACAATAATAAAAAAAAACCTCACATTGCAGACCCCAAGGGAGCCACAGCAGAGCCAAACCCAGTCGTTGGGAGACTCCACCCTTACCTGCTCACTACACTCACTGTGGTTTCCAAATGAGCCATGAGGACCAACAGTATGTAGGAAACATCCCTGTCGGGCAAACCAATGTTGTCTTGCAAAGAAATCTGGTAAAGCCTGTCAGCCATGGTGCAGCTTGCCATGAAAACATCTTACCTCTCTGCTCTGCAAGCGTACAAGAGCACAAGCAGTGTTGGGGGAAAATTCCTGGCACAGCATGGCTGGTCATGGGGGATGGCCCAGGGCAGGAAAAAGGCTCAAATATTGCAAGCTGCAAAGCTCCTAAAGAAGACAACTTGGCTGCTGCACAAGCAAAGATTGATAACAAGAAAATTAAAAGAAGGCCCAATGCACATTTCCTCCACAGGTACCCAGCAATTTTTCCCATTTGGAGGGCCAGTTCCGTCCAAAAGACCACAGAGACCTCATGAATCCAGCTGGATACAATATTCTTCTTCTGACAGAGCAGGCATTGCAAGGCTGACAGGGATGTCTGCTGCACTCTGTTGCAGTGCAGGACTAGCCAACCCTCACCTCTGTGGGTACAGAGAGAAAAACAGACCTCTCCTGAGGGAGGAAGGATGGGAGACAGTGAGGAATCACAGAATATTTTGGGTCAGGAGAGACCTTTGAGACCAATGAGCACAACCTTTGACCAATCACCACCTTGCCAACTAGACCACAGCACTAAGGGCCATGTCCAGTGGTTTCTTGAACACCTCCATGAATGGTGACTCCATCACTTTCCTGGGCAGTCTGTTCCAATGTTGGACAACCCTTTCCATGAAGAAATTCATGGAAACAACACTGCTGACAATTTCTAGAAGAACAGCTCCATGATCCCTTCTTACCATGGCTTCAGAAGGCCTCCGAAACCAAATCAATTTCTAGACCATTTCCCTGTGTGATGCTGACATGATATTTTTGTTGCTAGAGAGGATTTTGCACAAAGCACTTGGTCTCTGAGCTCACAAAACAAGCCATGAAACTCTGCTCTGTCCTCTGAGCCAACAGTGCCCACGACCCACATGTAGGGTGCCTATCACATACATGCATGGATGGCAAAATCCCCCATCAGAGTTTCCTTGAGGAAAGGGAATGACATTGCCATGAGGGCACTCATTAAAAAGAATCAAAACTAGATAAAGAGCCAAAAAGATGAATCCTGTGCAGGAAACATGGGGACTGGATAAAAATTGCCTTTTGGAGGCTCAGCGTGGGCATGAAAAAGAGCTTTGAAAGACCAACTGGGTAAAACTGCAGGGCAAGGGAGGAAAGGGGGCAGATTTCACATATTGAAGGCTTGTTCAACTAAGGAATTTTAAAAGGGCACAGACTCTGGCAGGCTAAATGTAAATACACAATACAGCCAGAAAAGAGTATGAAAATCGATTTGCCATTACCATAAAAATGAATGGTTCCTCCTTCAGGGTCCCTCAGGGTCCCTGTTTCAGAGTCTGCAGGACCATGAGCTCACAGAATCACAGAACTCCAGAATGTGTCAGGTTGGAAACAACCACAGAGGGCCACCTGATCCCACCATCCTGCACATCCTAGAGCACATGGCATAGGATTTCACCCAGACAGTTCATGAGGATCTCCAGTGAGGGAGACTCCACAGCCTCTCTGGGAAATCTGTTCCAGTGTGTGGTCACCTGCAGAGTAAAGAAATTCTTCCTTATATTCAGATGGAACTTCCTGTGCATCAGTTTCTGCCAGTTGCCTCGTGCCTTATTGCTTGGCACCACTGAGGAAAGCCTGGTCCATCCTCGCACACCCTTCAGATACTTGTATACACTATGAGGTCCCCTCTCAGCCATCTCTTCTCTAAACTGAAGAGGCCCAGCTCTCTCAGCCTTTCCCCGTAAGAGAGATGCTCCAGGCTCTTAATCTATCTTCATAGCCCTCTGCTGGATCCACTCCAGGAGCTCCCTGTCTCTCCTGTACTAAGAAGCCCAAAACTGGACACAGCATTCCAGATGCACTTCACTAGGGCTGAGTAGGGGGGCAGATTCACCTCCTTAACCTGCTGACAATGCTCTTCCTAATGCATCCCAGGACACCAGTGGCCCTCCAGGGCACTGCTGGCTCATGGACAGCTTGTTGACCAGCAGGAGCCCCAGGTCCTTCTCCTGCTTTCCAGCTGACTGGTCCCCATTCTGTGCTGATGCATGGGGTTATTCCTCCCCAGATGCAGGAGATGATCAGTCGAGGACAAGCCCACAGCAGGACAAAGCAGAGAACCATTATTATTCAAACACACTGCAAGCAGGTTTGGAAGGGTTCCCATCCTGCAAGCTTTTTTATGGCTCATCTGAAAACAAACCTGAAGACAGACAGCGAAACGACCCCTAAAGGAGCTGGGGTGGTGGCAGAAGAGCAGGGAGGTTTTCTCCCAGTTAGAAATGGACAAACAAGTCAGGAGGCATGGCCAGTTTCTCAGCAGAGAGGCACAGCCCCTCAGGCAGGGAGCACAGGCACCTGCACTGCTCAGTCTGTGCATGAATGAATTAGGGAAGGGTATGGACACTGACATGACATCTTCTGCCAGCACCACGTGTTTAGGGTAACCTGATTTCTAAAAGCTGCCAAAAAACTTGCCAAAACTGCTTATCAATGAGATGACAAATGAGATACGAGTTTGGTTTACACAATGGAAATAAATTGTGTGGGGCACTGCCAAGCTCATGAGCTGGGTGCTGCTGCTCCAGAGAGTGTTGTCAGTTGTCAGGAAATAATAGCAAAACACCAACATTACCATGTAACAATGTAAATCTGTATACATGGACAGTGTGTATGCTTCTGCTCTCTCAAATCCCCAAATGGAGACAATCCAAGCTCTGGGAAAGCTTCTGCACCAGGAGGAATTGGTCAGGTGGGACACTGTTGCCTGGAAAGGAGGTTGTGTACAGCCAGAGAGAATAATAGTCCTTAAAGGCATGGAGAAGGTGCAGAGGGAATAAATATATTCTCCACTGTCTCTTAGTACAAGGAGTGATCAGCAGCTGAACTTGCCATGCTCCAGCAATCCCAAAGCTTGTGGTAGGCTGAAATATAGTTTGGGAGAGGCATTACTGGGCATGTGCTAGGCATAGACTAGTGGAGGAGCCCAGGCTGTGTGTTTGTCTTCCCTCCAAGACGGATCTGTGGTCCAGCTTGGCTCTGATGTGTTCAAAATGGGCCACCCTTTAACAGTGTTTCTTCTTCTTTGCAAAAATAACAGTACCCTGAAGGCCAGTGCAGGAGGAGTTTGGAGCAGGACTAGTGACTTCAGCAGTCATCTCCCTGCCTTCAAAGGAAAGGGATGCCTGATTTTCCCAGGGCTGATGGTCCTCCTGCTTGCCCTAGAGCAGACAGAGTGATAACATGCTGGAAACCCAGAATCCATCCCCTTCTCTTCAGGGATTTACTCCACACCTCCCAAGGGCATTCAAGAGGCTGCACAAATACCTCCCTGGCTCCATCCCAGTCAAACTGGCTGTCCCCCCTACCCTGTCCCAGCATCATCCTGTGCATCACCCAACACGCTGCAGCTGAGACTGGCTGCAGGCACCTGGCAAGTGCCCCATTTTTCCATCCCTGTGAGGTAGGCAAGGCTTTGGATTTTGGAGGTAATGAGCTCATGGTGACAAGCTGAAGCAAGATTTCTGGCTGGTGTAGCTAGCCCAAACACTCAATTAAAATGAATTCACTCTCAGTTCCAGTGCTGGGCAGCTCACAGCAGCATGGTTGGTCATGCCTGTGAAGGAACTTGTGCCAGTTTTGCCTGGACAGTAATGCCTGGATCAAAGGAGCTTGTGAAAGAAATTAAATGCAGTGTAGATAGGTTCTCTGTGCCTGCCTGTTATAAATACACACAAAAAATGTTAGCTTTTAGGCTTAAATTCCACCTTCTCAATGAGCTATTATTTCAGCACAGCCAAGCAGTCAGACTAGATTCTTGCTTTTGTATTTTCATGATTAAAGACAATCTTAGATGCTTCTGATGCAGTCCAGAGCTCTTTTCTTTATCTAGCCAGCCACAGTACCCATACCTTAGCCCTACTGTGGAGCAGTGAGGGCCTTCAGCTATTGATCAGAGAGTCCACAACCTTTTCTGAAAAGTGGCCACCATCCTCACAGAGCAGCTTGGGCTCTGTCAGGACACCTGTGGTGCTGGAGGCATGGAGACAATTGTTTGCAGTGTGGCCAGGAATAGTGCTCATATGCTTTCCAGGCCAGCACATCCCTCTCAAATTAGGGTTCTTCTGTTTCAGATTAGGTGTTAAAGTTGGTAGAAACACAGCAGACACCCCTGAGATGCTGCTTCTTAAAGAAGCAGGGTGATCATGAAGTTCACTCTCTTGGACCCAGGATGAGGCATTTCTGGGGTGTATCTACTCTCTTTTCAGGGCAGAAAGCTCTGAGGAGACAGGACTGAGAAACTGTTCCCTCCACCAGGCATCTGTCCATGTGCTGCAGCTCCAGGCCTTGCTGAGCCCCATTGCCAATCTGATGATGAGGATGATGACGGTGAGGTTCAGCGCTGTGCATTGCTGAGCTCTTTCCTGAGTCTTAGCTCGAATACCCTGCGAGCAGATGCCTCTATGAGCTGTAGAGCAATCACCTGTTTTGGGCAAAGCAATGACAAACTTCAGCCTTGAAGATCCAACCTTCCACATCACTTGAGCTCCAGCTTTCTCAGCTTGTTTACCAGGAGCTAAATCCTACTGTGACACAGACCAGAGATCGCAGCAGGCAGAAGCAGACCCTGAGAGCAGACCACGTCCATGCAGGGTGTGCAAGAGGTTTCATCTGAACACAAGCCCCTGGTCCCGTGCTTCAAGGTCATTGGCAGGGCAAATAGTTACTCACCATTTCTTTTGGAGCAGAAATGTGAGAAGGGTCAAGACAGGCAACAACAGCCCAACTGCTGCAGAAAAACATCTTCCAAACCAGTCCTTGCACACAAGGTGCTGCAGGAGGTTGGTCTGCACCTGCCAACACTGACAGAAAGGTTAAGGTTGGGCAGGGCTGAGGGATTCCATTGGGAAACGGTTTTCTCCAGGAAATTCATGAGCTGAGCAGCAGTAGTCCACCCTGGGTCTCTTTGAGTGGCAGCCATGGACAGTGCTGGAAAAGCACCATGGAAAAAGAAGCTGAACCAAAGGCACATGAGGAGGGTGCAGCAAAACTAAACCTGCCCTGTTTTGAGGTAGACAAAACAGCAATCAGGAACGAGAAATATTCCCAGATCCATGCCACGGCAGGCAGGCTGTAAATGCATCTGTTACTCATGTCATCAATAGCAAGGTGTCACAGGGAGGGGACAGCCCCTTTCCCAAAATTTCCAGGGGTCAGGCACTGCAGAGAAGCACCTCTCCCCTTCTCCCTTCTCCCATTCAAGCAGAATGGAGGGACTGCTGCTTCACTCCAGATAGACAGTGTTGGAAGTAGCAGTAGGATCCAGCCCTGCAGTCCATTTAATATCAAAAAGAAACATCTGTTCCTTTGATTAAAAAAAAAAAGAAAGAAAGAAAAAAAAGCCAACCAAAAAAACCCCCAAACCAATGAAAAAAGAAACAAGCCTCAGATAACAGCCTGAGTGGCTTCTTGAAGATTTGGATTTCTTTCCCCTTTTTACAAATGGTAATTTCAGGCTGATGAAAGGAGAGTAACGTGACACATTGACTACACAAGCTGTCTGCACAGAAGGAAAACAGCTGATGCCCAGGAATGTGGGGTGCTGCTCCAAGCCTTCCCCACCTACTGATACCATATCATTGCCCTGGGCCTCAGTTTCCCCCCATGAAAAAGATTTTTGTTTCTGAAAAAACAGGATCAGGCAAGGGGGTGGCTTGGCAGCTACTTCTCAGCGTCCCTTCAGCTCTCAGAGGACATTTCACAAGGCCAGGTTTCCTTCTTGGCACTTTCTTAGCTTCAGGAAAAGCCTCCAGCCTCACCCCTTGGCAGGGAGGTTTCTTCTGTATACTGCCCTTCAAGTCAGGCAGATGATTTTAGCAGAGACTCTGATCTTTAGGAATCAGAGTGTAGCCCACCAATTCACTTTGACCACCCCATCGTGCAGGGACTGGCAACAGCCCTCCATCCCCATGTGCCTGTCCTGCTCCCAAGAGACACCCACCCTCTGCTACCAAAATCGAATATCAGAAATGCTGCAGCTTGTTTTCATGTCCTTAGGCTGGTTTGTTTTTTCCATGGGATATTTTTATTCTTGCCCTGATCCCAGTCATACTGGGGATTTAAAGTTTCAGCCAAAGCAATAAGAAGTAAAGAGCAAAGAAAGTGAATTGAGATCCAGAGCATTTCAATAAATTAAAAGGAAAAAAAAAAAAAAATTAAAGGATAAAAAAAAAGAAAAGACATAGCCCGGCACAGAGGAAGCAAAGCAATCAGAGCAAAAGCTGTCAGCTTTGCCAGTTCCCCTTTGTTCGCAGATCAAATTCACTGCCTCTCTCGTCCAAAACTAACAACTCCTAAGTCTCCCTCACGCTCCCTGGGGATGTGTTTTCTATATTGGAAACAAATCTATTTTGACACTCCTGATGCTGTTTTACCCAAATTGCCCTCTGTCAAGCCTGCTTCTCTCGTTTCCCATTTGTACCACAGCATGCTCCTGGTTCAAGCCTGGTGCCAGGGCATCAGTGTGCGCTTGCACTGACCCAGACAGAGTTAACTCCAAGGCTCCCTGACATCAGGTCCTCCTCCTACCCATCTCTCTGGCCTTGGGGAAAATCTGGCCCAAACCAAAGCTCCGAGTCCTAGATTGGGCAGCCGAGTCCTGGACTGTGCACAGGGAAGGGTCCTGGTGCCAAATTCCAGCCAGCAATGTCTGCTCAAATGTCCTTTCCCTTCAGCACTCCAAGGTCCCAAGGGTCAGGAAAACCTGACTCTTCCCTGATGGGGATTTGGTCACCAGACAAGGGAAAGAAATTAAAAATCTTTGCAACCAAAAGGATGGAAAAAGTCCCTAAAATTCATGCTGGCTGCAAACACTCTCATGGCAACTTCACGATTAAGTATCTGACTAATTCTTACAGGACCCTTCCAGGTGGGAATTTCCCATGGTCCAGCCCTATCTGTGTACCTGAAAGGGATGATCTCCACCCTGGGAGGAAAGTCTTAAAGCATCCCTGCCACAGCAGTGACCTCCCTGTGTCGAGACAAGAGGTTTGTAGGTCATCCGTAGGAATGGTCATGTAGGATTGTCCTCTGCATGCAGTAAAGGGATTTAAGAGATGTTCTTCATGTACTTGAGGTGTCAGTGGTACTGAATTATGCATGCTCTGGGGGCTTGGGTAGGATCGTGGCTGCCTAGGCTGTAAGAACTGAGCAAGATAAAGTTTGGCAGAGTTTTCTGGCCCAGGTGATACAGCAGCAAGAACCCTTGTAATGGAGACTCCCATCACCACCAGACACTGACCAACCATCCTGTCCAGCAGATTGATTTCCCCACACAACATTTATCCTATGATAACCCAAGTAAATTAATTTATTGGCTGTTTTTTACCTGTAAAACTCTGAGTTGCTGTGCAATGCTTGATACACACACCAACAAAGCTTTTCTCCTGCACGCAACCGCCCCC
>VZTJ01005909.1:1088290-1099876 GCA_013397795.1 Orthonyx spaldingii
CCCCCAGAGCCTTTCAGAAGAATTAGGATTCTTCTGACTTGTTGCAGGACCAGCCTTGTTAACCCACTGCCCAGCCTGGTCTTCACTGTGTCCCAAGGCTATGGGGTTCTGACCTGGTCCCCCCAGGCACAGTTTGAATCTGATCTGGTTTCAGTGTCCTGCAAGGGTGTGGATCACCCCCTCCATCTCCTACGGTCTGTTGTGGAGATCTGCTCAGCGCCAGTAAGGCTGAGGCAGAGACTGTAATGATGAGAAAATTAAATCATGAAACACTAATAATTATCAGCATCCCAATTAGCTGACAGTGATGGCAGCCAGCCACCAAGAGCTCAGGGAGGAGGGCCAGCATCCCTGCAGCTTCTGTGGCTCGATGGGCATGGAGCTCATCTTCACCCTGCACAGACCCATCCCTCTCTGAGGGCAGCCATGGGGACACACATGAGGACAACTTCCTCTCCTTTTCCTGGCTTTGAGACAGCATTTCACAGCTGCAATTGCTGGACTGAAGTTGTGGAGACCCACGATGCCTTGTCTGCTTGAGAGCCGTACTCTCCCGGTGAGTTGCTAACAGCTAAGGGATAAGGAGGAAGCAGAGAAGCCAGTTTAATATCATTTTCCTTGTTATTATCTCTCAGCTTCTCCCCAGCAATTTGCTCAAACTTGTGTAAAACTCCTTGCCAAACAAGCCCCTGCCCAAATAGACCTTCATGTCTGCAGGACTCTATTTATAACCGAGATCCCATTTAGCAGATAAGCCAAGGGAATTCAAGCAGGATTTAAGCTAAGCAGTTATCTGTGACCAGCGGCCACAGTGTGCATAGCGTCAGATTTACTGGGGATGTGAAAGGCGGAGGCACAGGGGAGCAAACAGCCTCTGGAGCAGCCAGCCAGAACCCTGAGGGATGCAATCACTGCTGGCACGGACACTGCTCACGGAGACTTTGTGAGTAGCCAAAGAACAGTGAGCAAACTCCTTTCCCTGGGATCTGGAGAGCCTCCCGCACACCCCGGGATCCTGCAGGTATCAGCACCACTTCTCCTCTCCTCCCCCAGCTTCACACCACCTTCCCAGGCATGTATTGCTGGCAAGGATTTCACTTCTCTTCCCAGATAGGTATTACAGCCTAAGATGATGCACTTAACAGGGTTGTGAAATCTGCCATAAAGTTTACTGCCCTACATCAATATAATGCCCTGCAAAGTTAATATGGAGGTACCTATTTTATAACAAGGACAAATAAAAACATATCCCATTAGCCCACGGCATTAGGAGCTGCATTTCTGATGGCCAGATGCTGCAATGAAATGGGTGGAGAATATTAATATGAGTATTATGGAGCTATGCACATGTACATACACATATATATACCTATATAAAAATGAGAAACTATTGAATTTGCTCAGATGTTCTGTAGTGTTTGGAGGGCTTCATTTCTACGCTGCAGGAGAGATTGGCTGCAGATCCAGAGACATTTCTCTGCTATTACACCATGTCAATTTTTCATCATCTCAGAGGCCCTTGTCATTGAAAAAATGGATAAGTTTAAATCGATCCAAGATCAGAGTTAAACACCTGGACATAAATGTGGCAGAGAGTAAAAAGCAAAGAGGAACCAGTTACTTCCCATGCAAAGCAGTGGCATTGGGGTCAGTCATTCAGGATGGAGAATCTGAGAACATCTCTGGCCTCTCTAGGGAAGTAGGTGGCTCCTAGAATTAAAAATTCCCTTGGTACCTGTAGGTTAATTCCATGCTGAAGGGCAGAGAGATGGAGCAATGTGCCCCTCGGCTGTTCTGTACTGATGCCCATGGGGTGCAGTTGGGAGCCTGAGCTTGCCTGGGATGAAATGGGGCTGCAAACCCAGCAGTGCCAAGCTGGACCCAGCCCTTGCAGTCCCAGCCCTTCACCAACACCCAGACAGGCTCCTGCCCAGCACAACCAGTCTGCATGCCCTCAGCTCCCCTCTGCCCCTCCTCTGGACACCCTAGCCAAAGATTTCGCAGGCACATTCCTGATTTCTTCAATTCCAGTCCCAGCATGTTCCTCTGGTTCAGCTTGGCTGCAGCTCTTGGGAGAACTAGTGAGTTTTCCCAGGATCCGTCCCAGTGCGTTCTCCAGAGGACAATAGCTGTCCCAACAGCCATCTGGAAGGGACTGGGTGACAACCATGGCACTGCTTCTCACCCCTAGAGAGTGAACAGCCCCAGTCCACCCATGTTTCTCTCTGCCCAAGTACGCCCACAGCATCATCCCTGTCCCAGGCCGATCATTTCTCTCCCTCCAGACACCATCCCTTCAAAACAGAAATTATTAGAGATATTATATTGGTTTGGCCCCATTATAAAGTGCTGAAAGATGTGAAATAAAAGGTATTAAAAGCAGTCAAAGAGTGGAAAGACTGTGTCAACTAGACGGGCAGGAGTTATAAGAAGTTTTGCTTGTTTTCCATCCATATGAAAGTCTGCACATGGCACAGTCTGGAGACCAAAAAACAGGGAACAAGAATCAAACCCTGCCTGTGTCCAGCCTGGCAATATACAAAAAGAAATATACAAAATACAAAAAGAAAGTCTTATGATGTGGTGAGCCCCCACTGAAAGCCTGAGAGATGGCTAATATCAACCTGCAGCTGAATAAAACATTAAAATCCTCCGAAAAGAAAAGGCTGTGAGGAACTACTTATACATCACCACCACCTGCTGGGTACCTCGGGAAGGATCGTCAGATGCTGCCACCCTGCCAGGCCAAGTCACCCCAAAAAGTGTGAGAGACCCTACAAAAGCAGCTGCCTACCTCTCTGGCAGGTACCTCAATGCAAGTAGAGCAGTCTCACACTGGCAGATTGCGAGCACCAGGGTTTTAAAAGCATGTGTGAAGCCGATCTCCTTTGTTAATGCATGAATCCCAGGCAAAATAACAGGCAGCTGGTGGAGGATGGGATTAATAAAGAGTTAAAGAAAGGTAAAATAATTAGGGTCCTGCTCATGGGGCATATGGAGAATGGGGCTTGTCAGAGCAGCTTGCTCTAATTTTTCATGGAGATTACGAATTTTAGTGGAGAGAGATAATAGCGTTGCTGTAACGTACTTAGGCTCTTGTAAGCCATTTGATCTGCCCCTGCCTGACACTCTGATTAATAAACCAGAGTGATAGCGAATCGACATGCCACACGAGATGTGCAGGAAAGCAGCAAATGAGGACATCCAAATGGGATTAAAGAAGGGGAACAACCTCCAAGACAGTGTCTCCTGGGGCATCCCAAACTCCCACCCATCACATCTGCACATGGGATGCAGGAGAGAAGATGTAACCCTCCTGGGACTGGAGAGGGTGTGGGCTGCACTGACCATGTGGGCCCCTGGTTGGGGGGAGCAGCTCTGCAGAGTGTCTGAGTGCTGCCCCATGGGATGTCTAGGTCAGTCCTTGGGCTGCTGGAGCTGAAAAGCTTATTGCAACCCTGGATGTAAGGCAGGATCATGCCAGAGCAAAGGCAGACTATGCTTCTCCAGACCCAGTGAAGGTGCACAGCCAGGATTTGGGTCTGGGGAACATGCTAATGTGAGATTCCCCCAGCAAGAGCACTGTGGATCACAGCCAGCAGCTCTCTATCCCTGCTGTGCCTTCACAAATCCAAATCCTCTTGCCTTGAAGGTCCTCAAGCATAACTAGAAGTGGTTGCTAATTAAAGGTTTACACTAAGGCCTCACCAGTGGCCTGCCTTCCTTCCTTGGGAAGTTACACAGAGTGTGATAAAGGCATGAGAGATGCCAAAGGGTTGATAAGGAGGCACTAGGGAGCACTGTGCTGGAGGTTCAGGCAGTCCCATCTCACCTCCTCTTCCTAGCTGCCTTGCTCCCTTCATCAGCAGCCCCAGAGAGCCACCACACCAGAGCTGCCCCCACCACCTTGGTCATTATGCCCCAGGTTCTCGCACCAAATTTGTCACGCCACCCCAAGCATTCTCCCCACTGGAGAAATCCCAAAACCAAGCTCTCTCCCTCTGCAGCTCACATGGCCCCTCTGCTCCTGCCCTTTCCTTTGGGAAGGGCCAGGCATTTTGGGCAAAAAAGCTTTTTCATCCAGAAAATGCCAGTTCATCAAAACACTTCCTAAGAAAAGGTCACTTCAAACAAATTTCTCTTTCCAAAAACCTTCTGGGGGGGAAAAAAAAAAAGACATGCAACATTTTAGCTATCCTGTTTCAACAGCTTTAAATGAAAAATAAATCTTTTCTCTCTCACCCCACCCAGGTGCCAAATGATTTCATTTGGAAATGCAAGATTGTTATCTTCCTTCAAAAAAAAATCAAATAGAAAAGGGTGAATTCAAAAGAAAATCTCTGGGAAAAGTTAAAATGAAACACTCTGCTGAGTCCAACGCAGCAAGTGGGAGTTGGGCTGCATTCTGCCAGGTTCCCTGGGGTGGCTTTCATCCTAGTTCAGGGCAGGACAGGATTCCCAAGTCTTAACAAGAATCCCAGGACAGTGGAGCTGGTTCCCATGACCCATCCTAACACAGGCTTTGCAGGACACAGTGATATGGCCAAACATCTCACAATCCATAAGCTTGCCAGAAGCAGAGACCCCACAACTCGTGACATGTCAGAGCAGCAGAGCTTCAGAGCCAAAGGTAGCAGTGGGGACCAGGGACCCTCAAGGGGTCAGGTGGCTATGGGATGCAGCACAGCCCCAATACTGGGATGGGAAGCAGGGGGCTGGTGTTTCCCCTTACAGCCTCCCCACACGTGCTTGCAGTCCCCTGACAGCATCCCCAGCCCTCAGCTGTTACAGTTTAGGCTGCATGGGGAGCGGGAATGCCAGCAATCAGGCATCCAGAAGGGAATCCAGGCCCGGTTCAATATTGAAAGAAGAAGGGCTTTGAAACGAGTATGCTCATTTCCCTGTTTCGTCCTTTGCCAAGAAAACCAGGGGGATGGAGGAAGGGGTGAAGGGGTGGGGGGAACAGTGGAAAAAATGTCTTGGCTTGGCCCTCTCTGCCTTTTATCTCATGGGCAGCCTGCCGAGACAGGGTCTTCCCCCTGCTGAGCCCGCTGGCAGATCAAATGAAAGGAGAGAAGAGTTATAACCCCCCTGACTGCAGCCCCCTCCCTTCAAGGAAAAGGAGAGGAGGAAAGAGCAAATGGCCCTGTGATGCCAACAGTTCACACCCCAGCTGGATGGGAAACATCATGAAAAGTCAGCCCCTCAGCAATCATGGGGGGCCAGGACATATTCTCCCCAACCAGCAAAGGGAAGCCCAGAGAGACCCAGATGTGGTTGGAGGGTGGGCCGTGTCCCCATGGAGGGGACAGCACTGCTCCATGGCCTTGAACCAAGGGGGAAGGTCACCAGTGGTCCTGGCAAGCATCTCCCACAAGGGTCCCACCGTGCCTGTTCCTCCACGGTGCCAGACCTTTCAGAGCCAGTTTCAAGAAAACAGCTTAATTAAATGCCTTTATTCCAAGGACTCCCTCTGTGTGTTTGTGTATTTGTGGATTAGCAGTTAATACAGTAAGAGGCTTTATTGTAACTAAATTGATTTCTTCATCTTTTTTTTTTCCTTCCTTCTGTATGCTTTTGTCCCCTCTTCCCACTCCCCAAAGTGTTCTCCCTCATCACAGGGTTTCCCATGCTGATCCTCACCTTCCCTGCCAGATGGCACCAATAAGGGTGTAATGGTGAGGAGACCACAGCAAGAACCTATCCCTCAAGATCTGAGGGACTAATGACATTGAAGGCATTCTTTTTTTAAGGGTGGACATGTAAGTAAGTGAGCATTGGTTGTGTTATTGTATGGGGAAGAAGAGATCCCTGCTGTTAATGGGGCGATTGCCTTGACAGGGATGGTGGGCACTGGCAGGGTAGGGAAAGAATCTCCAGCCACCCCCAGTCCCGGAACACCATATTTCCCAAGGTAAGGAGTCCATAGATCCCCTCAACACCAGCCCCACCTGCAGACCTCTGAGGATTGCTTGGCAGGGTCTGTACAATCCCTCCACCTTCTTCTTTACAGTGCAATTCAACTTCCCTCCATTGTAACTAAATCATTACCAGCCTGTAGCGTGTTGGCCCCATGTATGACTGCAATATATCCATATGGAATTAAGATCAAGGAATTCCAGACTTTGATAGCCCATCACCCAGTATGTCCAGACTACTCCAAAAGCTCACAGTGTTCACAGTTTTTTGCTGTGGTTAATTAAAAAAAACAGTAAATGCAGTCATTACTCAGTCTGTGATGTGGATACCCTTCTGGGATACCAGGATGGGCACAGACCTGGGCTCCACTTTCCTTCCTTTGCCTTTTCCTCTTCCTTCCTTCTTTACAGCTTGTCTGCTCCTTCCTGCTTTCCCTTCTTGTCTCTTTCCTCCCTTCCCTTCTGTTCTCCCCTGTCACTCCCTCCTTCTTGCCCCATGTTCCCTGTCCTTGCACAGGCCAGCAGAGCTGCCCTCTTTCCTTCCCCTCCCTGGGCAGCGGGAGCTGAAGCCATAATTAAACTTGGCTGGGAGGAATGTGAATCAAAAGTCTGTTAAAAAAGAAAAGAAACGAGGGTACCTGTGGGATTATGTGAGCCAGAAAAATGCAAAGCCGGCTTCCAGCCGCCCATAAAATAGATGCTGTCTCCTTTCCCATTGGCAGGGTTTGGCTGAACACAAAAGGCTAAGAAGAGGATTTTTATGGAAGTTATTTATAGCCTGAGTGAATAGTGGTGTGTCTGTCGGAGTGTTTCTGCCTCTCAGCATGAGCCCAGGGTGCCAGCCTCGCCAGGTGATACCACACTGGGTTTGGGATGGCACCTGCAAACCTGTGACCCAGGCAGACCTTCCTGCAGGGACAGAGGTGACAGCAAAAGAGGATAAATCAGGACAAGAAAGCATGGGAAGGAGCAGCTGAGGGCAGATGCTGCTTGCCCCCAGCAGCTTCACCTTGGCCAATGTCACATGCACCTGCCTACTGACAAGCAATGGGCTGTTCTAGCCCACAAGCCATCGCTCCAGGTTGATTTCCCTGGGATATCCATTGTTCCCCCCTCTCTAACCTCCTCACTCCTAGCCTGGCTGCTTTTCCTCTTCCGTAGTTTGATGGAGGTATCTGAGAAGCCTTCCCCTCCCATTTGCACCAGGAGCTGGCGCAAAGATTCATGTCTTTATGAACAAGATCAGTTTAAAATCATCCCCAACTCCATGAAAAGCTCAAAAGTTGGCAGTTCAAGAAGTACATTCATTAAATAAAGAGGGGGAGAAAAAGAACAGGCAGAGAGGAGGGGGAAGAAAAAAAGAATACCTTGCTGAATTAATCAGGCTTCACTGTAATGTTCAGCCTCAGATTTTATTTCCTGTAATAAGCCCATTAATACGGGTGTCTATAGCAGGGGGCTTTTAGCAGCAGGCACCATTAGTGTAACGAGGAAGGGCTAATAGAGTTTTATTGGAATTTTTACTCCGACATCACAGCCTTTTAAAACAGCTGTCTCAATAGGCATTATTATTCTGATTAACATTTAGACAGCACAAATCATAGTGATGCCCTTGGTGTCCCACAGGTTTTATCATAATCATTTCAAGTTCCTGATGTGTCGGCTAGTCCTTTCCAGGGCAGAGGGAATTTTAGTCCCCAGCAGAGGCTGGGGGTCACTCCTTTTCTCCTGTGCCAATGGATCTGCTACTTCTGAGGTGACCTGGCGGGCTGTGATGGAGCAGGGTCCTGCTGTTACTGAAGGGCATTGGAAGCACCTGGAACCAGACCGATGCTTTTTGAGCATCTCTGATCCCAAGAGGAATTTGAAAGCAGGATGGGAAGGGTTAAAAGGCAAGCTGACATCCTGGAGACCCATCCTGGCTATGCTCTCACTCTGTTTCTTGCCTGTATGAGAATTAAATATTTAATTTTTAAAATTAAATTAAAGCTAGATATTTTTGATTGTGTAAATTAAATATTAAGCTGGTAGTTTGGGTGCACTAACCCCCGCATTGTTTTGGGGCAGCAGCCAGTCCCAAGGCTGGAAAACCATTTTCCTGATATCGGCAAGACCTGTGCCAGATGTGACAGAGCCATCCAAGCCAGAGGCACTGCAAAGGTGTCACACTGAGGGTGTCCCAAGGATCCTATAACAGCCCAGAAGTAGCTGCAGGGTTGTTATGGGGACTCTCACTGCCTGGTCAGCTGATGGGGTCTGGCCTCTGTGCAGCTGATCCTGTTTGAGCCATAGGGAAACTGAGGCAAGATGGGGGGCAGCACCTTTTCCACAGCAACAGCACAGGAGTCCTGCCTCCCTGCCCAAGCACGAAGCTGTGAGGGAGTGGAAGAGCTGCCCTGAGATAGAGACAAATATGGGCAAAATAACTGAGGGATTAAACACTAAAAGCAAACAGGCTGCAAATGGACTTTTGGCTTTTATTTGTCAAGTTTTGTTTCATGAGGGCAATTTATGAGGACATTTTGTTGTGGTCGAGCCTGTCAGTGTGCGTGGGGAGCAGCAGTGGTTCATCCCTGCACCAGCCATATTCTGTGGGGCTCAAAACACCTTAGGTACATTGCAGCAGGTGGTTTGGCTTGGAGCTGGACAAGGGAGTCCCAAGGGCACCAGGAAGGCTGGAGACCTACTAATTACTTGCTTATTAGCATCTAATTAGTATCTTTCCACTTCCTCTTCTCTCCCAAGGGCTCTGCTTCTGCCAGGAGTCACCTCATGCCTAGGCACACCCCAGGCGATGATTTTCCACCCCAGATCCGTCCTGGCACTGCAGTGTCTCGCTGTTCCTGGGGCTTTGTAGCAGACTTCTCAGCATCACTCATGATAATTAGCCAATATGTAGAGATTTCTTCTCTGGAACATCAGGATGAAAGGGGATCCCTCCCCGCAGGGTAGGCACAGATGTTTGTGAGCTTCCACAGCTGATTCTAGTGGGGGGATGTGCCAAGCACAGCTGGGGTGCTCAGTCTGAGCCATGCCAGATCCTGGGTGCTGCAAGGGCTCCAGCCTTCTCCCAGCATCTCTACTGCTGGTGGATAACTCCCTTTTGCAGTCAAAGATTACCTTCCTTTTGGCTGCTCCTATCCCAGACCAGTCCCCTGCTTTCCCACTCACACCTGCTCCCCTCTGTCCCCAGATAGTTCTGTTTGGGTTGAATCCAGCTGCAATCTGGATCCTCTTGTTGTTTCTCTCATTCTAAACAGAGGCCACTGACTCTGGGATGGGGTCCCAGGATGGGAAAGGCTCAAACCACATGCAATGACAAGTCCCAACTGCCAAAAGTGGTACCTCCCCAACACCAGGCATGCAGGAAATTTGGGGGGCCAGTGCTTAGTGACCACATGGATGTTGCAATGTGACAGTATTTAATTACCTGCATTATCAGATGATTAACCAATTCAATTCCAACCTTGGGGCTGCCATCCTAAAGTCCATGCAAAGCTTGCTAGGCAGCATCCAAACATCCCACTGTGTCCACCTGAGACCAGCAGCCATCCCACAACTCATGGTCCCCAAGGGCCCTGAAAACGCCTTGCAGGAAGGACTCAGTGACCATCAGCAGAGGAAAAAACACCAGCTGTCTGAAACACAGGCAAGCCACCTCCAAAATCATTTCCTGCTGGTCTGAACCGTTTGGAAAGTCCCTGTCAAAGAAGCTGCCAAACCCAGGGAAGATGCAGTATGTGGCCCAGGACAAACTGGGTGCCGTTTGCTGCCCTAGCTGCTCTTGCATATCCAGCTAAGACAAGATCTAAAAAGGATCTGGGTTTTGATTTCCATTCTCCTGGTACACAGAATCTTCCCACTGCACAGAGCCCACCTGCTTCAGGGCACCAGTGTTCAGTATCTGCTTAAAATTATTAATTGTTTTCATGGTCAGTGCCTGATGTTGTCTTTTAAATAGAAATGGGAGGGATTTAGCCTTATCTTCCTCTCTGTTTCCCACTCTCCTCTCCTTTCTTTCTCTCTTCTTTCCTCCATTTCTTCCTTTCATCCTTCCTCTCTTCCTCCCTAAAGTTACTAATTTCTTTCTTATTCCATTGCCAAAACCCCTGCTGTCACAGGCAGCAGCAGACAAGGAGAAACTCAACAATAAGGGCAAAACCAATAGTAAAACTGGAATGAAATGACAGCCATTAACCTGGTATCAGGAAGGACAGTAAAACTGCAGTATGGTAGGAGCCAGCAGGCCTCCACTCGTAACTTTTCGTTCTGATTAAAACACACTGGTCACAGATTAACTTCCTTTGCTCAATATTTTATTGCCTCACCTGCCTGGAAGGCAAGGGGAAGAGGAAGAGGGGTGGGCAGGACTGGGGACTTGGGATCTGCAGCTTGTCTGCAGCTCTGCAGCCTTTGGCAGGTGCCAAGGACACAGACACTCAACCAAAGGTGAGGAACATGCATCCAGCAGTTGCCCTCTACCATGAAGTGCTCGTGCCAAATGGTCTCTGTCCACCAGGGCAGCATCCCAGAGGGGCATCCCAAGGCTCACCCATGGCCACAGAAGTAGTCAGTGTCGGAGCTGGGGGTGCTCTGGGTCTCCCAAACATGCAGGGCAGGCATGATGATGGACACAGCCACTGCTACAACCTGGGCAAACGCACTGGCTCATTTCAGTAGACACAAAGCCCCAGGAGCTTTGGGGAAGCCACACCCCTTGGCAGATTGACCCATTTCTTTCAGTGGCATCAGAAAATGGGATGGAAATGAAAATAAATTCCTGGCCACACCCACTCAAGCATCTCCGCATCCCCCACTGGGCCTGTCCCTTGCTCCTTGCAGAGCACGGGATGTGCCAGCCTGGCACAGCAGCACTCTGTCCCTTTCCTAATCCCTCACAGACCCATTAATGCACCACAGAGGGTGCAAACACCTCTGTGGGACCCTGAAGGACTTTAATTCATTAATTCCATGCTTGAGTTCCTCTCACTCTCCACCACCTGCCCTGTTCGCTCTTCCAGAGCAGGTCAGGGTAGGGATTGCAGAGGACATATCTGCCCTCATGCTGGGAGATGGAGACTCAGGACAAGGATAACCCAGTCACAGAGATACTCTTCCCAGGATTTCTGACAGCTCTCCTGCAGAAATGAAACAGCATCAAGGAACATCCTTATGGAGAATCCCAGTGAACCTCAGTTTCCCTTTGATGCTCCCAGGTCAAGTGCAACAGCTGGGTACCCTGCAGGCCCTCCACTCCCTCATTCCTCATCAGCTAGACTTTTTTAATCTCCCTGCAACAAATCACTTTTTAATTACGACTGTACTGCAACTACCAAAATAGAAAAGGCTTTGGGACTTTACAGCACACCAGCGATGGTTCCTATGAACTGCAATGCCTTTTCCTCCCCAGCAGCTCCATTTGCACCAGCCTGATGCCTCCCTGTTTCACAGGGAAGGCTCATTGCCCTCTTCCAGCCTTTCACACCCCTGTACACAAGCTAAAAATGTGATGGCAGGAGGAAGCTGGATCAGTTGTGAGGAAGTGGGGAGCTCAGCATAACCAGGGTCGAGCTCTCACACCTGGCTGTACCTCCTGCTCCTCCTTTAACTGCTGCTTTCACCCTGTTTCAGATTTCAGGGAGGGATTTTGTTTTCATTAAAAAAAAAA
>VZTJ01005909.1:1116454-1148650 GCA_013397795.1 Orthonyx spaldingii
GGAGGAGGAGGAGGAAGAAGAGGAGGAGGAGGAGGAAGAAGGGGAGCCCCGCGACCCACCGCCGCCCCCGCACCATGAATGGACCTACGAGGAGCAGTTCAAGCAGGTAAGGAGGCATCTGCCCCGGCACCGGCTGTTCTGGGCAGGCATCCTCGGTGTCCCCCCATGGTCCCCAAACTCGGGTTCAGCTTTCCCTGAAGGGACACCTCTTATGCCCCTCACTGCTCCCAAACCCTGTCTGTGTCTCACCCTGACAGGGCAACACCACACCCCAGCCCAGAGCCACTCCAAGGAGACATCCCCTATATCCCCATTAACCCCAGACATTATTGTGATGCCACCTTAAACGAAACCCCCCCAGTACTCATCCACTGCCCCCAAAACCTCATCCTCCCCTAAATTGGTACCCCCTGAATGCTCCTCTCTGCCCCTGTCCCTAAGTCCCACAGGCATCCTCATGTGCTCCCCATCTCCCTGCTATCAATCCCCATCTCAACCCTGCTTCATGACCCCACCTCCTCGGTGTCCCCTGTGCCTGTTTACAGGCCCTGCATCATGACCGGGTGCCCAGTGTCCAGGCATCTCCTGTGCCCACCCTAATCTATGCCAGCTCCATCCCTGGTGCTTTCCATAATGGGTAAAACAGACTGACCCCTGTCCACAGAGGTTTTGCAGAGATGAAAAAGGACAAGGGCTCTGGTATGTGGTCACCCCAAGGAGCTGGTGAGCTATGGGGATGAGTTCCCTCGTGTCTCTGCAAAGGCCAGGGCATATTGCGGTTGGTCTTTGCAGCTCACTGTGGTACTGAAGGGAGTGGCACTTACACCCTGTCACCTCACTCCTGGTGGGTGTAGGGGAGACCCTTTTGCAACTGAGATCTGGCTTCAGGGGCTCACGTAAAGGATGGGAGAAATGTCTCCCTGTATTTAATGTGTGTGGATCGAGCTGTGTTGTGCAAGCTCTGGTATGCACACAGCGGGTGGCTCTCCATGCAAGGGTGTGGGCACGGAGTGCACAGCACCAGGGCAGGTTTGTGCTCCCCGTGTGCTCAGCTTCGTTGTGGGGAAGAGAGAGGCATGGTGGGTGACAGGGGAGATGTGGCGAGGTGATAGAATAGACAGAGATGTCCCCATACGGCTGTTGTGTGGCATTTTAGGACAGGACTACTCAGGGACAGGAGGACAAGGGCACTTCCTTCTTATTCAGTTCTGGCAGGAGAGGAAGGGAACAGTAGCAGAGACTCAATTTTTTGCTGCTGTGGGGGCATGCTGCTGCCTTTTCTGTTTCAGATTGCTCAAATTGTTTTTTGGAGGGGCTGGGGCTCATCCCCTGCCTACAAGGCAGCAAGTACAGGTGCAGACGGGGCACGGGCAGCACATGTCCCCTGCCCGTGCCTGAGCATGCTGCCAGCGCCCTACACTGCCTTGGAGCAGCCCGGGAAGGGCTGGGGTGGGTGAGCTGCACAGTCCAAACAGCTCATCCGGGAAGTGTTACATTACACCCCGCTGCACAGAAAAAGGCTGACTGTCCGGTTCTCGGGGTCAGCCGGGAGGTGGGAAGCAGCTCCTCCCTCCCGGGGAGGCTAGAGAAAGCATCCCCGGCATTTCTCGTCCTTCAGCCTCCCGCCCTGCCCCTGTCTGGGGCTGCCCTTGCTCCTTGCGCAGGGTAGGAATGTTGTGAATACTGGGAGAGGGGTGACGAGAGGTTGGGGTGCAGGATAAATCCTGCCACAGCTTCCCAGAGTGAGACTGGTTCGTTCCTGTTTGCTCTCTTTGTTTCTTTCCAACCCTGGTTGGAAAAGTGACGGACCCCTCATCCAGAGACCCACACCGGGGTTAACCTCCCATCTGGTGGCATGTCCCAGCCAGCCCAGGGAATAGTGGGATGTCCTTCTGCAGTTTGGGACAGGCTGCGGTGCCAGCTTGCTTTGGGGTCTGCCGGGTGGCTGTCACTCCTGTTGTTCCCCTGAGATCATGCAGGAGGGAACATACCCCTGCCTGGGAGGGACGTGTCCCTGCTGGGTCCTCCCCAGGCTGCAGGGCTGTGGCTCACCCAGCCTGGGGAACAGGTTCTCCGCTCTCTGCAGGGACTAAGTGGGGAGGGTGGCTGTGCTTCAGCTTTTGGAAGTTTCTCAGGGGCTGGGGTGTGATGGCGTTGGGGAGGTGGGGGGGCAGCATGTGTCTGCTGGAAAGCTGCTGGGGCAGTGGCAGGGTGTTTATGAGGGTCCTGGAGCTGGAGAGAGACACTGTAGTGGCCAGAGCTGTATTTCCCACCAGGACTCCCTGCTTGAAACTGCCCCAAGCCATCACGGCATCACCCGGGGAGGGGTTCAGGGCTTGTCTCTGCTCTCATCCTCCCGGTCTGGGGGCACAGCTGAGAGAACAGAGACCACCAAATCCAGGCTGTTTTGCAGAAGGTGGGCAGAAAGTCGCCTCCCTATCTCTGCAGTGGTCAGGGTGCCTTGATGGGGATTGGGTAGTAGGTTGGTGCAGGACCACCTGGGGAAGCATTTCCACACAGCGCAGTGGTGCTAAAAATGAGGTTGTTGTCATGAAACCCATTGAGGGTTAATGGGTAAACGCTGCTTTGCACAGGGCAGCTTTTTGGGGAAATACCCCATGTGCATGCCGTGGTTTTACATGCTTCCTGAGGCGCTGGTTTGGGGAGGGGCAGCTGGTGAGACCTTTGCTCTGACTGGGAGGGCCGCTGTGATGTTTTGAGGTTGAGAGACCCCCTCACCCCTGCTTCTTGCATCAGCGCCCAGCACTGGTTTATGTACATTGATAAGGACACATGGGTAGAGACCTGGGCAAAGGTCTGGGAGGTCTCCACACCCAGGGCTGTCAGGCAGACCCAGCCCTCAGGTGAGGGGCACAAAGCAGGGTCTGATTGTGCACTAGCCATGAACCCCAACTTCCCTAAGGACTGGGATGCCTCCAAGTTTTAATTCTGTGGTGCTGCATGATGTTTGACTTGTAGAGCACAGGTAAGGGCCTGACATTTCTGGTGCCAAGCTCAGCTCCATGAATTCAGCTTTCTCCTTAGGGAAACCATGCATATAGGCAGGGATGGATGCCCTGGTTTCCTCCAAGTAATAGAAGAGCATCACCAGAACCCAAGGCTTTCTTCTTCATCCCCCAGGGTGGGAGGGAGGGACTGAAACATCTGGGCTTTGCATCCAGCTCTCTATCAGTGGAGTGTTTACTGGCAAGAGGATGCCCTCCCTGTCAGGGTCCCTCCAGCATGTTCACATCCATCTGTGACTGGGGGGATCAGGATCCTCTGAAGCTCCTTGCTCCCTGCCCAGGAGCACCTGCAGGGGGTGAGCCCCAGCCAGCACTTTAGGAACTCTGGGGTGTCTGGTAGCCTCAGTGGTTAATTTGGGGGTCGCTGATTTTGCCAGCAACTGTTTGCCATTATCCTCAGCCTAACCCTGGTGTGGCGTTCCTCCTGCCCTGCCTGTCCCTGATGCCAGCAGTTGACTCTTGCACCCACCCACCTGTCCTTAACATGCATTTAGGAGGGGCTTACCAGCTGTGAACGCATGCACTTGCATTTTAAAACCTGGAGGTGTGTGTCCGTGTACACACCTATCGTGGAGGTGTGTACCAAAGACCTCCTTGTGCCACAGAGGGTCATCCCAAAATGGGGTGACAGGGTCTGTGGTGTGCACCCTCCTACCTCTATCCCCATTGCTTTTTCCTGTGGTGTTGTCCCTGGAGGTAGAGGAAAGAGAGGCAGGAATATTCAGGGAATAGAGGCAGATGAAGAGGGGGACCCTGAGGAGAGGGAAGTGGTCTCCGTGCCACAGCCCCCTCCTCACAACCAGCGCATCTTCAACCTAAGTGCAGGACCAAGGGCTCCCAGGGCTAAATTAGAAGGTCTCTGGTTACTCTGCAGAGGGGGAGATGGACAAGTGTATTTGCTCCTGTCCATATCTGCTTGGAGGCTTTTCTCCAGCAAACCTGTGAGCAGAGCTTTGCCCCTAATCTGGGACCACCTGCAGCAAGAAGGTGGCGTCAGTAGCAAGGGTCAGTGTGCTAATCCCTGGAGTTCCAACAGCTCTGGCAACCCAGCACCAGTGGAGAGCACAGGACAGGGTTGGGGGGCTGCTGGGGTATATCTGGGGGTGTTCTGAGTGTGTGTGTGCCCACAGACCAACATGAGTATGTGCATCTGTATAAACGCACACATAAATGCAGGGGTACATCTGTGTGTGTGGACCCACGTGAGTGCCCTTGAGTGTAGGGATCCTTGGGAGATGCTGTGTGTCTGTGTGGATCCATAAACCTGTGGAAGTGCTGGAATGTGTTTATGGATCCATATGAGTGCACAGGTGTGCATGGACCCATCAGGCTGTAGGTGTGTGTGTGTGCCCTCACGAGTCTGAACACACCCATGCGTATGTGCAGGCACACATGTGGTGTCCCAGTGTGTTTGGGCGTGTGAATGCCCGTACCAGTGTTTCCATGTATGGAATTGCATGGATCTGTGGGTGCTTGAGGCAGGGTTTGAGGGCTGAGCCCCCTCCAAGGCCGCCTCTTGCCCAGCCCACAGTGCCGAGCAGTCTTGGTGGGTCCCAGTCCCCTGCTCCCTCTGCTGCCCCCCAGGGTACTTCTCAGCCCCACTGGAGCCTGTGGGATGCTCAGAGCCTCAGGAGCTGTCACAGCACTATCTTCCAGCTGGGGGTCCCAAGGGCTTGGGATTGAGGCTCCAAAGAGAAAGTGCAAAAAGTAGTTGAGGGTGTGAGAATAAAGGCACTGTGAAGAGGAGAGGAGCACCATCAGAAGCTCTTAGTGAGGTTGCTTCCAGCTCCCTCTGCAGCTACCTCCCTGAAATCGGATGCCAGTTGAGTCTTTGGGGAGGATGCAACCCCTCATCAACTTGGGCCTCCAATAATCCACTAATTTGGTTAATAATGGTGGTAAATCTCCTGTGCTGCCTGCTGGCTGGGCAGGGCTGCAGCGTGGAGGTCGAATCTGGGGTGGTGGACTCTGGTCCCAAGGGCATGGATGGATGGATGGATGGATGTGCACAAGGATTGTGTGCGTATGTGAAGGGTGTAGGGGTGCATAAGTGTGCATGGGGTCTGTGCAGAGGGGGAGCACACACAGGGGCTGTGTGAGTGTGCTTGGTGAGGCTGTTTGTCCAGGGTGAGTGTGCACAAGGAGAGCATGCACACGTGTGTGTGTCTGCAGAGCAGGCTGCAGTGTACATGAGTGTGCAGAGGGTGAACAGACTCAACATGGGGACTGTGGAAGCCTGTCCCCTGGGGCACAGGGCACCCACTGGAGATGCCTGTGTTAGTGGGACTGTGCTCTCCATCGTGGATCCAGAGCTCACATACCATGTCTGTGACAGGGCATGAGTGAGCACCAGCCCCAGATGCTGTTTCTGCTCAGGCATGCAGCTCTTCCAGAGGCCAAGGCAAAGGCTGGGGTTGCTTTCACAGGATGGAGTTGGGGGCTACCAACACTTCCTTCTACATCATCTCTTCAAAGAAGTTGCAGGAAGGGGATGGGGCCAGAGGTGTATGGTGGGGAGGGGGGATTGAGCAGCCGACAAACATCCCAGGCATGCACGCAGCCACCCAGGTGTGCACCCCCATACTCACACAGCCCCACAGCAGTGTGTGCACACACAGACCCCAATGTGTGCCAGCGCATGGTCTGTGTGCTCACCCACGTCCCGCAGGGACACCTGGGGTAGTGCTGGTCATGGACAGCTCATGGCTCTGATCACCCTGGGGGATATCAAGGTTGGGGAGAGTCGGCTTTATCACCTAGCATGGTACTGGTGATGGACAGGGTCCCATGGCTCCAGTCGCCTAGTAAGAGATTGAAGGGAAAGGATGTCCCACAACTTCAGTCACGCATGGAGGCATCAGGGGCGGGGTGGGACAAGAATGGAGAGGGAGGCAGACATGGAGGGGAGAGCAAGGATGGAGGGGGAGGCAGTGGCGTAGCAAGCGCCAGTGGGTCAGGGAGGTTAACCTGAACAAATCCACTCATTGACTCCCTGCCTGCTCAGCCATGAACGAGTAACAAGGGGCTGATCCTGGGGGACATGTGCTCACCGGCAGCTGGGACTGCCTTCCCTGTGTCACAGGCCCCAGAAAGGACAGGGGCCATGGATGGTGCCCATGGTGTCACCACACAGCCATGGGCACCATGTTTCCTCTGGCTCCAGCCCAGGGAAGAGCCATGCCGGCACCCCATGCCTCAGTTTCCCCTCCTGCAAAATGTGTTAAGCAGAAGGCTGGAGACCCTGTGAGCCCCCTGCTTCATGCCGGGGCCAGGCTGTGGATGGGGGGCTGCCGTCCCAAGGCCGGCGCTGCCAGCAGACCTTGTGTGGAGCCAGTTAATGTTTGCAGCAGGCATCCCTCCCGGGAGCGGCTGCAGCAGGGAGGGGGGTTTTAATGACCTGCCGGATCTGCCGCATTATCAGCGCTGATTAAACCTGCCTGCTCTATAAAGCGCTGTTAAATATTAAGCATGATGAAAGGCTTTGAGGGGAACCACAGCACTGGGAGAGGTCCCCAGACGGAGATGTCCGGCCGCACTAGTGGGGTGACTGCTGAGGTTGGTGGTGTTGGGATGAGTGAGCACCCCGCACTCCTCAGGGCTGTGGGGTCAGGGGAACAGTGTCCCCCCAAGAGCCAGCACTGCCTTCGAATGCAGCCGGCCATCCCGGCAAAGCTGTCCCGTAACCATTAACTTATTAACAACTGGTGGAGGAGGTGAGTGGTGGCTTGCAAGGTCAGTGGGTGGTTTGTGCCTGGCGGGGAGTGAACTGCCCCCAGCTCTGGCAGTGGGGATGGGGGCAGGGACCCTCAAGTCCTTAGTTCCTTGTATGTGCCCCATGACTGGGGGGACTCTCACTGTGGATACTGTCGGGATCCCTGAACCCCAGGGTGCTCAGGGCTGTGCCTCAACTGGGAATAGCCAGATTCTGTGCTTACCTGCAGGGTAAACTGAGGCATGCCAGCAGGGCACAGGGGAATACACCCCAGTATCTGGGTGCATGATTTGTGGGGAAGGATCTTGGAGTCAACAGCTGAGCTCCAGAGAGGTGCAGTGACTCCAAAACAGTGCATCAGCAGTCAGCCACCCGTGGTGTGTGGCTGGGAGGTGCAGGGGGGTGAGAATTACCTGGGCGCCCTGCGTGAACAGTGGCCAGATGGAAAAATTAGCAGTGTGGCTAATCAATGTGATGTATATTAAGCAGCTCAGGATTGAGGGGTTTGCAAGGTTGGGGGGAGCTGAACAGGGTCCAGGATCGATACAGCTCATATTAAGTGGATTAAATCCTGGCTGCCGATCTGAGCCCTCGCTGCCAGCAGGAGGTGGCAGCTGAGCAGGGACTGTGGGGGTCCCATTGAGATCGCTTCCCTTGGCAGCAGGCAGAGGGGACTGTGTGGGGACTCACCAGGATGAGGCAAGCTGAAAGTGCCTGGGGGGTGGCTGAGCACCTCATCAGATCCTTTTTCTGTCTAGGGTGTCAGCTAGGCTAAGGAGTCTCAGGGACCCAAGCTTCATCTCCAGAAGCCCTCCCGGATCCAGGAGAGGCATCTCCTGGGTGAATGAGTGGTGCTAACAATGTTACTTAGTTGTAGGGAGGAGGAGGAAGCACAAGGTCTATTCACCTCCTGTTAATAAACGATGTTCGACCCACTGACCTTTAACCTGCCTGACAAGCCCCGTTATCCCCATCCCGTAAGGAATATAGATGTCGCCATGGCAATGGGATGACAGGAGGGAGAGGTCCCAAAGCTGCACCCAAGGTGGGGTGTGGGATGCGGACACAATGTACTAGTCCTGCACCAGCACCCAGGCCAGCAGTGCTAGGTGGAGGTGGGGTGCTGCTGGGGTTCCGAGGCCAGTGGGGTGGCCAAGAACCATGGACGGGTCCCCGAGGTCAGCAGAGCAGAGCTGCGCTGCACACTGGCGGGATATCGATCCCTCGGCTTGACAGTTTAATACTTCTGTTTATAGAGGAATATAGTTACATCGATGGCGTTAAATGAGTTACTAATTATATCAATACAAACACGATTAAAAGGGTCCTTGCTCATAGGTCACCGCAAGCAGGAGCCGCTGGTTGTGTTGCACAACTGCCCCTGGGCAAGGCTCAGACTACTGCTCCGAGGTGCACGACAGGGGGATGCTCTGGGGCAGTGTGTGCCCTGCAGGGTCAGGGGTGCCCATCCATGTGGAGTGCCTGTCTGGGGTTGTGCATGCATGTGTGGAACTGTACATCCCCTTCTGGAGTTGTGTGTTCCTGTTCGGGGCTCTGTATTTCCATCTGGGGTTGTGCATGTTTGTTTGGAGTTGTGCATGCATATATGGGGCTGTGCGTGCCCATTTGGAGCTGTGCATGCTTGACTGGGGTTTGTGTGTGCCTGTCTGGAGTTGTGCGTGCCTGTCTAGAGTTGTGTGTTCTGTTTAGGGGTTGCACATGCCCCTCTGGGGCTGTGAGTGCCTGTCTAGAACTGTGCATACATATGGGGTCGTGAATGCCTGTCTGGGGTTGCGTGTTCCAATCTTGGGTTGTGGGTGCACATACAGCAATGTGCATGTTCCATCTGGGGTTGTGCATGCACATTTGGGGCTGTGCGTGCCTGTCTGGGGCTGCACGTGCCCCCCTGGGGTTGTACATGCCTGTCTAGAGTTGCACAGGTATGTCAGGGGTTGTGTGTGCCCATGCGGGGCTGTGTGTGCCCCTCTGGGCCTGCCTAGCGTTGTGCATGTGCATATGGGGTGTGTGTCCGTGTGTGTGTATGCAGGGTTGTGGATGCTCCTGCAGAGCGGTGTGTGTCCATGGAGGTCTGTGTGTGCCCACCTGGAGCTGTACATGCCCATGGGAGGCTGTTCCCTTCCAGGCAGGGTTGTATGTCCCTGTGTAGGGATCTGTGCCCATGTGGGTTGTGTGTGCATGTGCATCACAGGCTTGTGCGGGCTCCTGTGACGTTCTGTGTGCCACTGCCGGTTCATGCACACCGATGCAAGGATGTGTGCGCTTGTTCAGGGTTGTACATGCCCATTCCACCTTTTGTGCAGCACTAGGGGGGGTCTGTGTCCGTGTACAGGTTTGTGTCTGAGCTTGTGTGGGGCTGTGCAATGCCCACGAGGGGCTATGCATGCTCCTGTGGGGTTGAGTGAACCCACACAAGGCTGTGCATGCTTGTGGGGTCGTGCAAGCCCAAATGTAGTTATGCGTGCCTGTGTAGGGTTATGTATGCTCACATGGGCTTGCACACCCCCGTGTAGGGTTGTGTCAGCCTGTGTGGAGTTATGTACACCCAGGTGAGGTACGTGTCCCTCCACAGCTATTGTATGTGACCTGGGAGATGTCATCTCCAGCCTGAGCATCCCCAAATCTCATGGAATACCCGATGCATCCCAAGTGCAGCCAAGGGCCCTGCCGGCTGGTCTCTGGTTACTCAGCTCTGCTCTTGTCTCCACTTAAAAGCTGACCTTTGCTCCCCGTTTGATGTAATGTGTTTTCGCATCTCAGTGCCCCACAGATAAAAGGTTAGAGGTTAATAAACAGTGGAAAATAGAACCTGGCCCTTGGAGGTCACACCTGTTTGGGGGCTGGAGTCAGTAGCACCCCGCTGTGGATGGAGTGCTGCCTGCAGTGATGGAAGGAGAAACATGAGTGGCACGCAGGGCAGAGGTGTGGGTGTTGAAGCCCATCCACTGGGTGACCCTCGGGAAAGCCATGGCTTCTTCACCTTGCAGTGGGATAAGTGGTAGTTGCCAGTTTTGGGGGTTTGCCCCTGCCTTGACAAGCCGGATGTCAGGGGCTGTCAAAGCGCTTGGTGGAGGCTTTCCAGAGGCAGGTACAGGCAGTGAAATACAGGCAAAGCCTGTCTGACACAGCCTTCCTGGGGTGGAAATCAAAGCAGCCTCCTGGAGCTCTGCTCGGAGCCTGACCTAGTTACTGTAATCAATGGCTCGAGGAGCTCCTGGAAAAGAGCAGGCGATGGGGAGAGGGCACAGAGTGAAGCAGGGAGCACCGCAGTAGAGGGGGACAGAGTGCTGGCACCCAGTGTTCAGGGAACTCCAAGAGCACCCTGCTGCAAGGAGGGGATAGGTAAGTGGGGTCCAGAGAGCAGGGAAGCTGCAAAGAAGGAGCTCCATGGAGTCAGGCAGTCAGCACCTGTGGATGTGGTGTAGATCTGGCAGCTGTATCCGTAGATAAGGTAAGGGACAGGCAGCTGACACCCGTGAGTTAGATGAGGGACTGTGTTAAGTGTGTCTATTCAATGATGGGAACCGTGGGGGCTGTAGAAGCATCCTCACATTTCCCCATCCCTGCATCCCCACACCTCTTTGTCCCCGAAGTCCCTTCATCTCCACATCCTTACATTCCCATGTCTCTGTATTCATGTGTCCTCATTGCATCCCTGCATCATCCCATCCCCCTGTCCCCCGAGTCCCTGCAACCCTACATCCCATATCCCTGCATTCATGAGTCCCCATGGCATCGCTGCATTCCCCACATCCCCATACCCCTGCAGCCTGACGCCCTTAAGCACAGCTTCCTTTATCTGTATAGTGAATGATGTTCTGTGTGGAGCGGGGGTGTGCTCCCTTTCTGTTGGTTTTTAACGGCCTTTCCCAGCACAATTGTTTTTTAAACGACTCTATTTTGTGCCTGACTTTGTTTTCCAGCTTGCATTTCTTTGTATATGTTTTGGAAATCCATTCTGGACTGCTGAGTTTTGTTTCTTTTCAATGGCTTTAAATTCTTGCTGGGCTTGCTGGGAGGAATTGGTGTCTATAGCATCTTCGATTGGTGCTAATTTTTCCTTCATGTGCTCTGACTTTTACTGCTGGGCCATCGATCTGGCAGGCTCCAATTTGTCATGGTCATTCAGGCGCTGTGCTGGAATCAGGCAAGGCCGGACCTTCGCAAGGAGCCAGCGCTTCGTGTCCCTGGTGTAGGGTCTGTACTCGCCTCCTCTGTGCTGTCTCTCAGCTCAGGCTGTGTCCGTGTGGTCAGACCAGCCAGCACACATAAGTATCCTCACAGCCATATGTGTGTCTGTGCAATCATGTGTACATGGCAGCACCAGCACTTGCAGCTTCCTTGATGGTACCCAGTGCCATGGTCGAGCCAACTTTTCCTTCCCCAGGATGGGATCAGCCTCCACTGTTTGGGTGGGCCTGTGTCCCTGTGAGGGATGAGTGCTGATGAGGATGCTGATCCCATGCTGGGACTTGGGGAACACCAGCACTAAGTGGTGCCACAGCAGAGCTGAGCATTGCGATCCCAGGGTCCTGCCTGGGGATTGGGGTTTGCTGATGCCCCTGGGCTGTGACTCGTGCTTAAGAGGGCGAGGGGCAGGAGAAACTGAGGCACAGACTCATCGTCTCTGCAGCAAAGATTCAAAATAGTCAGTGGTTTTTGGGGAACCCACACCAGACCCCAGGCACGGGGAGAGCCCAGCGCTGCCAGTGCAGAGGGTGCATCAGGGGATTCTGTTAGTGGTGCACAGAGAGCCTCTTGTTGCTGGCAGAGCAGGAAGGTGGGGCCAGGGGTGATGCCAGCTTCTGGTGCAGGCAGTGCCCATCCCCGAGCACTGCTCCTTCTCCCTTCTTACCTGCACGTGCTGTGAGCACTGACCCCTCTCTGTCTCCTGCCTCCAGCTGTACGAACTGGATGAGGACCCGAAACGCAAGGAGTTCCTGGATGACCTATTTGGCTTCATGCAGAAGAGAGGTAAAGGTGGGTGGCTGGGGTGGGTGCCACTGCCACCCCTGCCTCGGCAGTTGGTGTGGGGCTCATGGTGTGGTGCTCTCAGGCTCTGAGCTGCTCCAGGTCTCTTGAAAACCCTCAGGCAGGTCCTCCAGTGCTTCCCCTGGGCCTGCCCCCTAACCCCAAGCTGGGGCAGCTGTCGATGCCGATATCCCATGGCCATTAGCGATGCCCAGCAGGGATGCCCGCTGGAAACACCCGGTGGATATGTACGTTAACACACCCCTTGGTGACAAGCATTAGCAACACCCGTTAATGATGCCCATTAGCAGTTTTCAGGACATTTTAGTGATGCTTGGTGGGAATGCCCTTGGCAGCACCCATTAGGGCACCCCGCTAGCAGAGCGTGGTGAGGACCAACATCAACCCCTCTCAGCAATGCTTATGGTGTGCGGGAGTGGGGCCAGCAGTCAGGCAGCGCCGGGCACCCAGGGGTTAAGGGCTCGCCAGCCAACCCATCCTCATCGGAAATCTTTGCTATCGGCATGGGGGGCCGAGCCGGCTCCCGGGGACTCGATAAATGCTTTAACCTTCGCCCTCCCCGACCGGGCCTGCGACAATTAAAAGTTGCCGAGTGCGGGCGTGTGGCCGGCCGTATTAATTAGAGCCTTTTGCTGGTGTGTGGATTAATGAACAAGCCGCTCGATAGCCAGTAAACCCCAGGCAGGGGTTAATGCCGAGCTAATTAACGGGGAAAGGCTGAGGGGGGTGCAGGAGCCGCGGGGCTGGCTGTGCTTGGGGTGAGGGAGGGCAGAAAGGGGCATTCACCCGCACGGCCTGCCCATTGGAAGGGTGGTGAGGGTCCCCACCTGTCTGTGGGGCTGCAGAGACTGACTTTTGGGTTGGGCTGGGACACCACAAACTTGTTTCACTCACGGGTGCGTAGTGAGTGGCTGGCACGGCCATGGGGCTCTCGCGGGGACTGGCTATAGGTGGTGGATGGGCTGGGTAGTACCCCGGGGGTGCCCCCTGGCCCTGGTGCAGGGCTGTGGGGAGGGAGTGGGAGCATCAGCATTGCCTCGGCCCCCCTGCATCATCGGCCACAAGATTCATGGGCTGTTCTGCAGCTTCATTATCTCTCTCTCCAGAGCTAATTAACTCCCTCGCTATTGGGGCTGGGGCTAATTAAGTAAGTGCCTGCTGGTGTGGGGAGGAGGGAGGGAGCCTGATGCTTCCCTGACAGTGCTACTCCCCATCTTTCTGCGTCTGGCTGTCCCGCTCCCATGCCCTCTGTCCCTTCTGTCCGGCCTCTCCTCCGAGTGGGTGCAGTCCCTCTGGGCAGGGCAGGCAGGGTGTGGGTGTGCAGGTGCACGTGTTGCTGGGATGGGTGTGCTTGAACCTGCTGGAGGAGACAGGGATTTTGGAGTTGGGTACCAAAGAGAAAGGGAACAGAAGGGCTGAGGGGCAAGGACAGCATGCCAGGGGTAATCAAGAGCTGGGTAAGAAGCAGCACCTGAGAACCACTGCAGGGGCAGCTGGAGCACCCAGAGGTGCATGGGCAGGGGCTGCAACATCCAGACTGTGTCCCCAAGGTCACCAGGAGAGATTGATGTCCATAGGGTGACCCCTATTGAAAGAGACTGCATCCCCCTTACTGTTTGTCAGAACAGTATCAGCACTGACATTTGTCAGCACAGGGGAAAATTAGGGCTGAAAAATGGGTTGGGGGCAGACCCTCTGAGGCCACCCCATGACACAAGGGCACAGCTGGCCCTGGTGGCTCATGGGGGTAATACCACCACCACCATCAGATACAGGATACAGGCATTAGGGCAGCTCACGGCCGTGCCCCAACTTCTGTGGCACCCCAAAGCTAGTGAGCTGGGACAGAAGGGGGCTATTTCGGCATCTGCTTACTGGGGTCTGCAGGGCCCCCCCATTTCCCCACCAAGCTGAGGGCACTGCTGATAACACAGGGCTATTAATCAATCAGGGTGCTATTTGGAGCACCACAATGGCTGCATCACCTCCCTGGGCTTTTGTGCCCTTCACCCTGGCTGGGGTTGGGGCCATCACTCTGCAGGGACGCAGACAGGTGCCTTTGTCAGTGGGACAGCATGGGCCACGCACCCCGCACAGCCCCAAGATTAATGGCAAGCCACTTCCATCAGCCACCAAGGCTGGAGAGGGGAGAAGAGAAGAAAAATCCATGGGCCATTGACTGGGGACCAAGAGCCTGCAAACTCATTGGTGTTGGGGGTGAGAGAGAGCCCTCAAACTGGGCCCCCCCCCGAGGTGATGGGTCTTGTGCCAGCCGCCCCGAGCAGGGCTGGTGAGCTACCGATAGCAGATATTAAGTCAATATCTCTGCCTTTCTCCCATGAGGATAAACTCCTCTCCCCCTTCCCAACCCGGTGAACAACACAGACACACACAAAAAAAAAGTTAAATGAACTCAGTGAAAGAATAAAAAGAGCTCATTTTTCAGGCTTATGTGAAGAAGCCAAGCCAATATCAGGGCCATAAATTAGGGATGCTGGAGGATGGTGGTGAATGACGGCTTCGTTTGAGGGGCGAAGCGCAGTCGTGACAGCCTCCCTCGACCAAATGGATGGCTTTCCGATACTGCCTGTGCCCCGCCACCTCGCAGCAGGAATAAATATGGGGTGGAATGGCACAGGACAGGGTGGGATGGGATGTGATGCTTGTCACTCCTCTGCCCAGCTTCCAGCCAATGTCTAGACTATTGTCCCAAGGAGCCATGGAGCACAGCAAGTCTGTGGGGCTGTTTGGGGTTGCTGAGAAAGTGGGCAGGGGGTTTTAACCAGACTTGGTGTCTGTGGAGACCATGCTGGTCTACATTGGGCTCAAGAGAACCCTGGTGAACCATGCCCCTTGCCCCATAGCCTCACTGAGGAAGGTGATTCTGGGGGTCGTGGGTCAGGGTTTCTACTGAGGGCAGTTGAAAAGGATTTGAGACCAGGTCTCTTGAAGGAGGGCACCAAAGGCCTTGAAGCAGAGGAGACTTCTGGGGCCATCTGTGAGGTTAAGAGGTTTTTCAGAAACTCTTTGGAAGAGCCTGAGGCTGGAAGAGAAAACCTCTCAATAGAGAGATGGTAGGGTGAGTCCTCCCAGAAGGGTTGTGGGGGTCGTCCCTCTTCAGGAAGGTTATGGGATGGGTCCCTCTTTAAGGTGTAAATGGAGTCTCTCTTCATGGGACTCTGAAAGAGCGTTACAGAGTCATTCTAGGGTGCTCTGAGAGATTTTGTAGATTAGTGCTCTACAGGTAGTGCTCTAAGAATTATAAAGAGACAACCATATCCAATGATGTCTGAAGGAGGCACTTTGCCTATCCCACTGCACATCCCAGATGAGAGCATACCCAGCCCCACTGACGGCTCCATCAAAGGTAACCCTGTGCCAGCATGCTGTGCCACTCTCACACCCCCACACTCTGTTGTGTCTCCTGTGTGCCTCTGAAAGGGACACCAGTGAACCGCATCCCCATCATGGCCAAGCAAGTGCTCGACCTGTACACACTGTACCAGCTGGTGACAGACAAGGGTGGCCTGGTCGAAGTCATCAACAAGAAGATCTGGCGGGAGATCACCAAGGGCCTCAACCTACCTACCTCCATCACCAGCGCTGCCTTCACCCTCCGCACACAGTGAGTGCCTGGCAGCAGTGGCGGCAGGCAGGGGACACCTGCCTTGGGGCACCCCCTGGCTCAGATGTCCCGGAGCCCTGGGTGGAGTCTGACTTGGAGTACCACAAAAGTAGTTTGGAGGGCTCTGCCCCTTCCCAAGGGCTCTTTGCTCATCACAGGGCTGGCTGGGAGGTGCGCAATGCTGAATCTTCCCCTGGCTCTCTCCCTGTGCAGATACATGAAGTACCTGTATCCCTACGAATGTGAGAAGCGGGCGCTCAGCTCTCCTGGAGAGCTCCAAGCTGCCATCGACAGCAACCGTCGGGAGGGGCGGAGGCAGACTTTCGGCACTGCACTCTTCAACTACTCGCCAGCCAGCACCCCAACCCTGCTAGGCACCCCCAAAATGCCTCTGCCAGCTCTTAGCATCTCCACACACAGCTGTGGCCAGCTCAGCCAAGTCCACAGTGTTAAGAAAGGTGGGTGATATTCCCGTCTGCCCGGTGGCGACCATCTCTTCCCAGGGATGGACACTGCTCCAGCAACAGGGGTGTACCTTGTCTGCTCTTGCCATTTTTGCTTGGGAAAATAGGAACAATACTGTTCTTTTAGTTCCTTTCAGGGAGTGAAACAAGTGTATTTCCCCTGGCTTTGGAGGAGCCAAGCCCAGATGTTGGGAGTGGTGGCCTGCCCTGACCCATTGCTGGTGGCGTGGAGTTGGCACCAGCTGGGGATGGTGAGGTGGGGTGGTAAAGGGGGACCTGCTGAGCTCACTTGGTCATTGCAGAGGATGGAATGCTGGCAGCATCAGTGTCAGGGCGCATTGCTATCCCGGTGGGACTGGCCGGCCACCATCTCACAGCAGCCCAAGCAGCAGCTGCCTCACAGGCAGTGGTGCTGGAGCAGCTGCGGGAGAAGCTGGAGACAGGGGAGCCCCCAGAGAAGAAGGTGGCCCTGACAGCAGAGGAGCAGCAGCGGCTGGTGCAACACGCGCTTCAGCACAACCTCCTGGCCGTGGCTTCCCAGTTCCCCATGAATGTCAAGATCTCCAACCGAGGTAACGAAGTGCAACACCTCAGCCTGGGTCATCCCATTCCCTGGCACCTGAGGTGGGAGCAGCAACAGCGACTGGAGAGGAGCATGGATGCCCAGAGGGGCTGGGTCCCGGCTTATCTGTCTCGGACAGGTTCTTGTTTCTGTTTCGCTTAACACTCATATTGGTATTTCCTTTCCCCAGATGACAGACAGGAGACCGCATTGAACCTGTCCACCAACGGCATTAGCAGTATCAACATGTCAATAGAAATAAATGGAGTTGTCTACACAGGTAAATAGAAGGGCCGCTTGGCCCGTGTAATTGCGGCCGGGAAATCCAATAACTTATAGCCACTGCCTGGCCAGCAAGTCCTTCCTTCAATCTGATGTCTTTACTATAAAATCCATCGTAATGAAGTGGCAGGGCTTGGGGAGATGGGGTAGGAGAAGGAGGGGGTTGACAAGGATGGAAACTGGCCCAAAGCAGGTGCTAGCAATGAAAGACTAAAGTGGGGGATGAATAGATGGACAGATGGATAGACTCTGGCTGAGAGGTGACCTAGCACCTAGGGTCATTCCACACTCCAGGCAGGGCTTGGATTTGGGGTCACCCCAATGCTTTTGTGCCCAGAGGGTCTCTGGCTGAGTGTGGGGCTTGGCTGATTACAGAGCATGGTGCAGGGAAAGATGTTGGGGTGCTCTGCTGGAGCAGAGAATCCTTTGGGGTGCCAGTGTGCACCAGCCTGGCTAAGCAGCTCATCCCATGTCCCCCAAGATCCATGCCTGTCCTGCTGAGACACCCCACAATTAAAATCGATGGCTTTGCCTTCAGAACTTATTTGTTTAATGAGCTGGAAAGGTCAGAGCTAAGCAGCATATGGGGCTGCCAGCCAAATGGGCCCTGGGCCACCCTACAGGCTGCCCCAGGCAGGTGAGGATGACTGGGCTGGGGGAGACACTGTAGGTGATGAGAGGGGGCTGAAGCCCCCATGAGTCTCAGTCCCACACTCCCCAGCCTAGGTGCTGGGGCCAGGTGAGCAGATCTCCCAACCCTGGGCTCATCCTAACCTGCTTGTTCTTGTTCCCCAGGTGTCCTGTTTGCCCGACGGCCCTCAGCCACCCTGGCACCTGGTGGAGGGAGCAGCCAGACCCGTCCAAACCCCATACCTGCCCCGAACCCCCTGCTCCCAGCCTCCTCTCAAAGCCACACTCCCACTAGCGCCTCGCCGTAAGGCAGATGTGCCCCCACCCTGAACGCAAATGGGGGTGCCCAGGGTCTGGGGGACTGAGCTGTGGGACCCAGCTGGGCAGCCAGGGTGGGATGGGGGACCCAAAGGTGCCTCTTGCTGCAATACTGAGCTGTGTCATGCAAGGCTGTGAACACCCACGCGGGCCCTTTTGTCCCTTATCCCCACGTGTGCCCTCTGAACATACACACATTCCTTCCAAGGCACCACCCCCCAGGTGACCCCCCCATACATCTCCTGCTGTCCTGCTGCCTGGGGGACCCCCGGGACTTGCATGCTGCATCCCCTACATCCTGCAGCCCCTAACCCACCTCAATGCACGTGCTGCTGCCCCTGTAGCTCCCTCAGTGCATACACTGCGTCCCCTAAACACACCCTAGGTGCCCACATTACCTCTCCGTGCAAACACTGCAGGCATAATACTCTGCAGCCCCCATAAACCATAGCCCCTATACACTGCAGCCCTGATACATATACTGCACCCCCTACCCACTGCAGATGCCCCTACCCAGCCCTCCTGCGCTGCCTGGGCTTGCTGCCCCTGCCCTGAGACACCCTCAGGGTGGTGGCATCTCAGCCCCCCAGGTCCTCAGCTCAGGAGGATCACCCTGGGGGGGGCAAATAATGGGGATATTGGTGGGAATGGTGGGGGTGGAGCTTATTGGGGTGGGGCTGGGGATTAATGTCCGGGTGGGGGTTGTTGGTGGGGGGAGGCCAGGAGGCCTAGCAGAGCCCCCTCACCACCAAAGACTGCCTGGGTGCCAGGGTCCCCAGATGGGTGACAGGGAGACAGAGGGCACTCCGAACTACCTCGTCGGGGCTGGGCGGGTGCCTCCTCTGCCCGCTTGTGCTCCAGGGTGCCAAAGCAGGTGAGCGTGGAGCGATGCTCACCTCTACCTCAGCGCGGGGAGCTTGGCGTCGCCAGCCTGCTCCACGCACTCCCACTGCAGCCACGCGACTCCGCGTATCTATTAAAGGAAACAAACTTCTAAACCAAACTCGTGCTCAGGGTGGTACGCAGGGCATGGTGCCACCCACCAAGCGCCAGGGCCCAGTTTGGAGGTGCAGGACACCCCGACAGCCTGTGATACCCTGGAGTAACAGCTGTAGTGCCTGAGGTTTCACAGCCCTCTTCATGCTTGCCTCCAGCTCAGTTTCTGGAAGCTCTGAGTTGCAAACAGGTGCCCTATGCCCACCAGAGCCCTCAGACGTGGGCTGGATCAGACAGTGCACCAACTCCAGCAGTGCTGGGCCAGCCTGGTACCTGAGCAGTGCCCACAGAGGACACAGGTGACTGTGGTGGAGCTGGGAGGCACTGACTTATACAGAGGTGGTCACTTGTGCTCCGTTGTACAAACTCAGTGGCATGCACACTTACTCTCACATTCACACAATCTCACATGTGGACTGCCATGTGTGTGCAGTCACCTGTACTTCTGAAGAGGCATAGGGGACTCTCATGGGAACAGACACTCCAGCCAGAGGCAGCCACGAAGACAGGTCCACCCCGGCATCAATTAAGCCAGGTCCCTGGCACCCAAGAGGACAGAAATTCCTGTTTGAGAGTCCCCACTGAGGCCAGATCCAGCCTCCCAGGGACGCAGTTCCTGGGGGACAGCCCCAACCCAGCCCTTCGAGGACATCCCCAGTCCTCCGGGAACAGCCCCAGTCGCCCGGGGACAGCCACAACTCAGACTCCCGCCGACATCCCCAGCCCGGATTCCCAGGGCAAGGGGATGCCCCCAGCACTCCGGAGGCGGCCGCAGCCAGGTCCCCCGAGCCCACCCGGGCAGAGCTGTCGCTGTCCAGGGTGCTGCAGCAACGCTGCCCGCCCCGGACCCAGCCTCGGGACACGGGGTTGACACGGAGCATGGGGGTGTCACGCTGGGAACACGTTGAGGACATGCGGGTGACATAGGACACCTGCAGAGGATCAGTGGTCTGGCGGGTCCACCCCTGTGGTCTGGCCACCGGAGTTGGGGGAGGTTCATGAACAAGGAGTGTGTGTGTATGTGTGTATGGGAGGGGTGAGTGTGTTTGTGAGTGTACCAAGCAGAGTTGGAGTGGGATTGATGCAGCCTTAATTGGGGTCTTGTGTCCCTTGTCACTGCTGTGAAGTGCTGGCCACAGCTCATCGAGCACCGCAGCCCCAGGGAGCCGGCAGGGCACATGCGGACCCGCGTCCCCACTCATTACCAGGCTCAGAGGGTGATGTGTGTTTCCATGCTCCCTGGGGAGCTCGGGGACACGGATGCTGTCACCTGAGTAACCAGCCGTGATTGATGCCTACTTCCGCACGTCCTGCAGGGACTGTAATTGAGCAGGAGAGCGAAGTCAGAGGATGCAGGGACAATCCAGCCCAGCCAGCCGATCATTGGATTCAGCTTCAGCACTGCACCGAGGGCAGGTGGTTGCATCAGTGTGCCCCTCCAGGCTCCAGGGATGGGAATGTGGTCAAAGGCCTTCTGTCATTCCCAAGGAGCAGGGACAGTGCTGGGCGACAGTGCTGGGCTGTGGGTAATCAGTGCTGTAACTGCAGCTCCCTTCCATGGCTTGCAAAGTGGATGGAACTCTAAAGGGTGGATAGGGACAGTCCCAAAGCCCCCCAGTGCTTGAGTCCCTGGACTGCCTGAGTTTCTCACCTCGGGGTACTGGGTGGTCTGGAACCCTCTAGTACAGATGTTGGTGTATTTGGGGCATTGCCCATCAAGCTGGGTGCAGAGCATGGTAGAACTGGTACTCTCTAAGCACAGACCATTGCTGTGTGCACAGCCCCTGGCCCCCCCTGCAGCCCCCGGCCCCTTCTGCAGCCCCCAGGTGCTCCTGCTAATGAAGCCATTTCTATTTGTCACCTTTGTGGAACAAAGCTCAGCTCTTCCCCTCTGAAGATCCCAGTTATTGATCCTTGGGAAGAAAAGACAGCACACACAGAGCCTCAGCTTTCTCCTGATACCCAAGTGCTCTGCACAGCTCCTGCAGGTGATCTGGGGAGGAGGGGCACAGGGGCTGCTGGAGCATTGGGCCACCCCACAGCTCATTCCTGCATCTTGGTAGGCCTGTTCAACTCTCAGTAGGAACAATTCTATAGGGACAAAGATTTTTCAGGACACGGTGGGTTTAGCTTTCAGCAAAGGGCAATGGGAGGTTCCCCAAAGCCACCTGTCCCACATTACCAGCCATGTTAGCCAAGTACCTGCCATTAGCAGGTGGATTTTATCTAAAAGAGTGTCCTGGAACCTTGACTTGGTGTTCCCTGGTGCCTGGGGTATGGCAGTGCAATACCTAGCCCCATGTGCATCCTGGTACTGCTGAAGTCATGTGGACATGGTGGGGCAGTGGCAGGCTGAGCCCTGGGGTATGGTGAATAATATCAAAAGGTGCTTTGAAAATCCACAGAATTACAGAATCATCAGAGCTGGAAGAATCTCTGGAGATCACCCAGTCCAACCCCCTGTCAAGGCAGGGTCACTTGGAGCAGGTGACAAAGGAACATGACCAGGGGGGGTTTGAATGTCTCCAGAGAGGGAGACTCAACAACCTCCCTATGCAGCTGTTCCAGTGCTCTGCCATCCTCAATATAAAGAAGTCCTTCCTTTTTAGCTCATGGCCGTTGCTTCTTATCCTGTAACAGGGAACCACAGAAAAAAATTTGGCACCATCCCCTTGGAACTGGCTTTGAGATATTGGTATGCATTAACGAGATCCCCTCTCAGTCTTTTCTCCAGACTGAACAGGCCCAGCACCCGCAGTCTCTCCTCAGAAGAGTGATGCTCCAGACCCCAAATCATCTTTGTGGTCTTTGATGAGCCCTCTCCAGTAGCTCCTTGTTTTTCTTGTGCTGAGGAGCCCAGAACTGGACACAGCACTCCAGATCTGCCCTCACCAGGGCCAAGGAGAGGGGCAGGATCACCTCCCTTGATCTGCTGCCCACACTCTTCCTGATGCACCCCAGGATACTTCTTTCGCTGCAGTTGGGAAACCCTCTGGACTTTTTTCTGTGGCGGATGCTGCTACTGTGAATTAATTTCACCCCTGTCAGAGGTGCGGGTGAGTGCCAGCTGAAGGCAGCGGTGGGGCTGGGGTTGGCTGCACCATTCATTAGTGCTTCTCATCTTTGTGAGTGTCACCTGTGGCAGTCGATAACAGAAGGGTGAACGCGGGCAGACAGAGGCCTGGGGGAAAGCCCGCGGCAGCCTCCCGGATTTCAAAGGGCCTGCATCCACACGGATCGCTATATCAATTCCTTTTAATACATCCGAGCGCCTCTTTCCTGGAGGACCACGCCGCAATGAAGCCGCCATCGACCGCGCTCCCGGGCGGCGGGAGGGCTGCACGCCTCCCTCTGCAGTGCAAATCGCCATCGACCGCCCCCTCATCCTCTGAGAGCGGCTCGGCGCCGCCATGCGCGGCCACCCTCCCGTCTCCATGGCAACCGCGGTCCTTAGCAACGCGCCTCCACGGCAACCGCGGGCGCGCCGGAAGTGAGGCGCGGCCGCTTCCGCCCGGCACGGAGATGGCGGCGGGTGCTGCGGAGCTGAGGCGGCTGCAGTGGCGGCTGGAGGAGCTGGAGCAGCGCGTCGGCCTCGCCGGCGGGGGCGGCGGGCCACGAAAGGTGCCGGGGGAGAGCCGCGGAGAGCGGCCGGGGGCCGTTCGGCGCGGCGCGGCGTGGCGTGGCGGGGCCTGGGGTGCCGCGGCCCTGTGGGGCCTGACAGCCGCGTGCCCTTCCTCTGTGCCTCTGCAGGTGGCGGACGAGCTGGTGAAGGTGCAGGTGGCACTGAGCAATATCGCCGGCAAGAGGGAGAGGATCAAAATCCTGTTTAAGAAAAGTGAGAGGGTCTGGCGGAAGGGGAGGAATCGCGGGAGGGGGGAGCTCCAAACCGTTTCGCTGCTCTAAACGAAAGCGCCTTCCCCTTCCCCACACCTGTTTGTTTTGGGCCCTTATTTTGCGTGTTTGGCACAGAAGTAAGTAACCGAGAGAGGTGTTTGTGCTCGCGATGCTGTAGCTCAGCAGTCGGGCGCGGGAAACGGGCCGCTGCAGCCTCTTACTTGCTCAATGTCCGGCTGCCCGTGTCAGTGCCGGAATTTCCTCTGCCTGAAACGCAGCCCCTGAAGGTTCTTGGAGCACGGGCTCCTGAACTGAATTCCCGCAGAGGTGGCCTTGTTGGACATGCTGAAGTAGCTCTGCCCTCTGTGTGTGGTGGGAGCAGTAAAGTTCACACTCAGTGGGCAGATCTGGGGAGCTGCCTCCAGACTGGGGTGTGCTTTGTCCTGCAGAGCTGCCTCTTGGCCAGGCTTTGCTGTGTGTTGTCACAGGTGGAGCAGGGAGGGTCGTTGTGGTGTGCAGTGGCTGCCCGGTGTGAAAGTATAAACCATGTATTTGTGGATGATTTTAAGGACCAGGATGGGGGGCTGTTGGCTGGTTTTGTCCTGAGGGTGGGAGGAGGCAGATTTCACTCACCTTTGGGATCGTTACCCAGACAAAAAACAAGATTTGCAGTTGTCCCTAATGCAGTGGTTTCCTGGTTCGAGCGTTTGTCAGTCCTTGGTCCCAGTGCTCCAAAGTCACATAGAAATTAAAGAATCTGGGGGAGGGAAAAAAACCCCAGAAACAAAAAAGGCAGCTAAGTGAGCAGTGTTTGCAAAGTAATCTGGCACATAGCATGGGGGGGAAGTTGCACTTGTGAATGCCAGAATGTCATAACATCTCCCCTACTTTTTGTCTCCAAACCTGTTTATCCCTCCAGTTGAAGATGTAATAAAATACCTTGACCCCCAGTACATTGACAGGATGGCTGTTCCAGATGCTATGAAGCTGCAATTCATCTTGGCAGGTATGGCACGAAACAAGGGGAAACGGGAAGTTTTTGTAGCACTGCAAAAAAAGTGTTCCTTAGCCTAAGGTGGATCGAGATGGATTTCTTTTTGTCAGTTGTAAAGATACGGCACAGCACGCCCCGTGGAGGTATCAGAGAGATGATTTGTACAAGGATGCCTGTCACCCTCAGTGCTCCCTTGTACACATACTGCACACTGCAGTTTTATCAGCTCTGATCTGTGCCATATTGATCGTTCACTTTAGCCCTGAATTAATCAAAGGATGGTAGGAAAAGCTGGAGCTGCAATGGTTTCCTTGCCCCACTTCCAGTATTCTCCGGGCTGTGACAAAAATAGAAGACATTTGGGTGTATTTCAACACCCCTCAACCTTGTCCTCTTCTGACCCAAAAAATTTGATCAGCCTGTGATGATATAGTCTGTGAATAGAATTTTGGAAAATTATGGAATGTTAAGGGGTTGGAACGGACCTTAGGGACCCTCCAGTCCCCACCCACCCTGCCATAGACAGGGGCACCCCCCCAACTAGACCAGGCTGCTCAGAGCTCCATCCAGCCTGGCCTTGAACACTGCCAGGGATGGAGCATCCACAGCTTCTCTGGGCAACCTTTGCCAGCGCCTCACCACCCTCACAGTAAAGCACTTCTTCCTAAGATCCAGCCTAAATTTCCCCTCTTTCAAATTGTACCCATTACTCTTCGTCCTATCATTACAACTTGGTGGGGATTTTCCTGCATGAAATTGGTGTGAATCAAGACCCAGGTACGAGCAGCACAAAAGTGTAGATAAAATCATGAACAAGCGCCTTTCTGTACAGACAGATCAGCTGGAAAAGTTACCACTATTTGTGAAAAGTCAAAGGAGTGTTTTGTGTTTACTGATGTTGCTTCTTGTTGCCCGTGAACCAGAGGAACAGGCTATTCCTGCCCGTGCAGCCCTTCTGGAGCAGGTGAAGAACCTCCAGCCCATCTTGGACAGCACCAGTATCCAAGGTATGCACGTTCTGCGAGCTGGAGCTGCAAATGCCACGCGCTGAGCTGTGGCCTTGCTGTTTTCTTTCTTTTCTCTTGAACCTGGTACTAGAGAAGGGGACAGCTTAGTGTGGTGTAAGGGTAAAGTGGGTACAAACTTGGTCTGCTCGTGCCTCATGTGGCTCTAGCCTCCCTTGCAAGGTCAAGGAGGTGATAGAGTAGCTTGTGAAGTCGGCTGGAGACAGCAGTGTGGCAGAGAGGCTGGAGACTGGCAGGTCATTCCTTCCTGGGAACTCTTTCACATCCAGAACATCCCTGCTCCTGGCATAGACAGACATCCCTGCTCCTGGCATAGACAGAGAATTTTTTCAGCTGCTATCCAGGTAGTTCACTCCGATGTAGTTCTTGGGTAGCCCTCACTGTGGGCATCCCTGAGCTCCTGTCATGTGCAGGGTAGTGCAGTAGTTCTTTTAATCCTATATGGGGTTTATCTGTAGTGTGGGGCTCTTGCACTCAGGGAACGGAGTTCTGCCATGCTATGCTCATGGAGATGGAATAGGCTTTATTTTGGGAACTATTGTCGTGTGCTGTAAAACAACCCAAACTGATTTCTCCTTTGTACTTCCAGCGGTTCCTGACCACGCAGCCAAACTGCAGCGGCTCTCACAGATCCACATACAGCAGCAGGTACCGTGAATATTCCTGTCAGTATTGACTAGAAGGGCACAGAAACCTTTTGCCAGTGGCTGTACTGACACCTCTGTATTTGCAACTGCTTGCATTGCTCATTTATGACAGCTTTTTGCAATCAGAAGATGCATACTACAGTCTTGAAGTTTAAGTACTCCAGGGGGGAAAAGGAGCCAGGATTTCTGTCAATTGAGTCCACATTGGAAATTTGCCTGCCATAACCCTCCTCAAAACAGAGCTTTCAGTGACACACAGTAATCTGCAGTGGGTTTATCCATCTTGAATTCCCCCTTTCACTGAGACACTGAGGTGAAGCCTTGCACTCCTCCAGTGTTGTAGTCTCTGGAACATTGTTGACACTGTCACCCTGTCACCTCACCCTTTCCTTCTCTGTTTGAGTGCTTCTGGAGCTGGCAGTGAGTAGCCTGCACATCTCCTCATGGTCTTTTTCATTATTTTGCTGTGACTTTCTGCTCTGGGGCAAGCAAAGCCTGGATGCTGAGGAGAGGCAGGTAGCGGTGCAAGCCTAGCGGCTTTGGTTCTTCATGGCACCAGTGTTTGTGACCTTCCTCTTGATTGTGGAAAGCTGTCCAGCAGCAGTGAGCAGCCACAGCCATGGCCTGAGCACTGATCTCAGTGCTGGCCTGGGATGAGTTTCCTGCCATGCTGTCAGGGGCTGGGAGGGGTCAATGTCCTTCACCTTATTTATTGCTCATGCACTGCCGCTCCCCTCTGCGCAGGAGAAGCGTCACGATCTCACTGACAGTGTCAAGACACTCCTTGAGGACTACAACAAAATGGTATCCTTTGAGTCCTGGGCCTAGAACAGCTGAACTGACCCCTTCCCCCAGAAGATCCTGTTGCATCTCCAGCCCTGGGTTTAAGAGCCTTTCTGATGTGGTGACACCTATGTCCCTGTCCTGGCTGCATAAGATCCCGGTGCTGAGGCAAATCCCAAAACCACAGTGGGTAGGGAAGCTGTGTAGAAAGCCCTTGCATTGCAGTGGTACGGAATGTTCAGAAGTGCCTCCTGGACTCCCATGGGTGTTTGGTGCTGTGCAGTAGCTCAGCCAGTGGGTGGTTTGAATCCATGTAGGCTTTCAACATCCTGGTGCCCTGGGCCTCTCCCAAGGAATCAGGATTGTAATGGTGCTGTCAGGATGCTCTGACCTTGCTTTCTTCCTCGCAGTTTCCACATTATTTTCCTTAAGTGTCGTGTCCAGACCCTGCTTCTCTCCAAGCAGTTTGTGCAGTGGAATGAAATCCTGACACGTCTGGAAGCGGCCAAGCAAGCAAAGCCTGTGGCAGAGTGATGGCAGAGCTGGGAGTGCAGCGAGCCCAGGGCCCCTGTGGCACAGCTTACATCCTGCTGGTCCCAGCTCCTTCCCGCTTGGCACAAGCATGCTGGAGTGACACGGCGGGATCCTGGAGCGCCCAGCTCTGCACAGAGCTGTGCCAGCCCACAGTCAAAGCCACACTACTCCTTAATCTGCCACTGTTTGCAAATCTTGCACTTCCCTGAAATGCGTCTTGTTTTAATGTATTTAAAAACCCCTGTTCTTACTGTGAGCCATAGTAAAGTTCTGGAACGCTGACTGGGTTGTCCGTGTCTCCCTGGGTGTGAGGATTGGTCCTGGCACAGACTGGGGGGTTTTCCCCAGGCAGTGATCTCCTGACAGCATCCAGGAGATGGCCAGTGGTTCCTTTTGGCCCTGCGCCAAGGGCAGGTAGATTCCTTCCAGTCCCACGGTCTTCCATAGACTGTGCCCCACACTCTCCCTGTTCATGTGAGTTGCCTGTGCCCAGGGGAATCTGGTCTCGTGGAACTTTTCTGCCTTGTCATTTTCCCATCTCTGTGCTGAGAAGAGGCAGCGGCTTTTGCCTTTATCCTGCCTTTGCTTTCCTGAGGCTGCTGCAAGCCAAAGCCTGTGCTGGCTCTTTCCCTTTTAAGAGAGGGGCATGAGCCGTGCCTTGCCTGGTCTGGCCATAGCCTGGAGTTTCCAAGGCCATGCTTTGCAAGGGTCTCAAACCCTTCAGGTTGGTGAGACACTGACCAGCTGAGTGTGACTTGGGAGTCCTGCAGGAACAGGGCAGAATCCCCGCGGGAAGCCCAGAAGAGCTTACCTGTCCCTGTACTCTCCCCGGTCAGCAACCTCGCCGGCTGTCAAACCACAGTGGGGGCTGCGGGCCTGCAGAAAAAAAAACCCGGCTCCCTCCCGCTGCCTGGGGAGCTCAGTGAAGGGTGGGAGTGGCTGTGTCCGGTGCCAGCGGCAGCGGGATGTGCCACCCGGAGCTGGGACCGCCCCGGGCCCCGCGCCCTCATCGGCGCCGGGAGGGGGCGTGGCCAGCATCTCGCTCCGCCCACTGCCCCCTCGGCCCCGAGATTGACGGGGCGTGGCCCCGCTGCCCGGCCCCGCCCACCCGCCTCGCGCCTGCGCACGTCCGCCGCCTGCCGCCATCTTGTGTGGAAGGGCGCGCTGAGGCGGCTGCAGGTGAGCGACGGCCCTGCAGGTGAGCGACGGCCCCGCACGCTCCGCACCCACTGGGGCATCCCCGAGTTGCACCGCGGCATTGCCACATCCCACTGCGGCGGCCCGGCTCCCCATGGGCCCCACGGCTGCGGCCCGGCCTCCCGCGCCCCCAGGCACCGGTGGCGGCGGCGGCCCTGTGGGGGTGAGGGCCTGGTGTGCTCCCAGGGTTGGGAGCAGGGGCTCCGCGCTGCCGTGTCCCTGCGGAGGATGGGGTACGGGGTGCTGGGTCTGGGTGCAGCGGGATTCAGGAGCCTGCAGGTAACAAAGTACTGGGACCTTCAGCGCTTTGGGCTGTGTAGTGGGCACGTGGAGTGCCCTGCACAGCTCAAGCAGATTTAGGTCAGGATGGCACCTGCCTTGGCCGAAACGGCAGCTGTGAGACCTGACCTTTTTGTCTTTCCCTCGAGGTAACCTTTTTTTGTTCCTGCAACCCCTGGCTTGCCATCTGCCCTGTGACATGCACTGTTTTACCCGCAGCTGGGCTCGCCGGGCGCCTACGAACCCGTTTCTGTAACACGAGGTGCTGCACATAAGCTGTGCTTGAATTCATCCCGTGCATGTTCTGGTGCGGCTGTGGCCAGCATCCCCCGAGTTCTCCTCTCAGTAAATTCATCTCACTTGTTTGTTCTGTTTTGTCTTGAGATACAGCAGTGTTTTTTATGTCACCCTGCTTAGGCCCACAACACCAATGCTATTTTTTTCACAGCCTGTCTGTCAAGGCTCATGCTGCCCTGTGGTAACATTCATACTATAGGTGTGTTCTTAAAAGTGCTGGGCTGATCTTTTGGTTATGCCTTTCCAGGATTGCCAGCTCTTGATAGCTCAGAGTACCCTTCAGAGGAAAGGTTGTAGCTAACTGTGGTGAGAATTTTTTTGTGCAGCAATTACAGTAGTCTGGGTGTTCATGGGTCCATTTTCCTTTCCAGTACTGCAGAATGGAGAACTATAAGAAGACCAGAATCGTGGAGAAACCTTGTCCTCTTCCTTTCACTGACCTGCCTGCTGATATTATTGAAATGAAGGTGAAGGACGGGAGCAAAATTAGAAATCTGATGGGCTATGCCCTGAGCAAAATGGAGCAGGACTCGATGAGGCAGATCCTTTTCACTGGCTCAGGCAAGGCTGTCAGCAAGACCATCACTTGTGTGGAAATCATGAAGCGAAGGCTCAAGGAGCTGCACCAGATCACCAAAGTGCTCTTCAAACAGATCGAGGAAATCTGGGAACCCATTGTGCCTGAGGCAGGCCTCGATGCCTTGACAGTGAAGAGAAACATTCCTGCCATATGTGTCCTACTCAGCAAAGATGCCCTGGATCCTCAGGAGCCGGGGTACCAGGCTCCAGGATCTTTTGATGCCTTCTGGACTGAGACACTGAAAGCAGAATCGCAGGGCCAGATGAAGAGGAAGCAGGGTGGAGGCCGGGGAGCTGGCAGCACAGGGAAGCACCCTCGTTCCACTGGGGGCATGCCGGGGGGGCCCTGAGGCAGCAGCACCGTGCGCGGTTCGGGGGAGCTACGCAAATCAGCCCGGGGCTGTGGCTGCACAGCGACTGCTGGACACGGGGGCTCACAGAGTGTGAGGGGAGGGCAGGAGGAGCGGACTGTTATAACTGGGTGTGATCGTAGCTGTATGAAAATGTGTTTTGACAAGTTTCCTTGCCAGGGGCTGCCAGGCGGTTCTCCTTAGGGGTTCGTGGAAGATGAGAATTGCCTCTGCTTGAGCAAGAACTCTTGGTGTGCTGTCAGTGAGCCCCAGCGAAGGGCTTCTCCCCCAGCCAAGTTTCAGCTGGGGGTGCAACAGCCTGAGCAGTGGGACAGGCATGTGCCTGTGTGCCCAGTGCAGGTTGCTCTGACCAGTGCAAAGGGGAGAAAGCACCTGGTGTGAAGTCCCCTGGCAACTGCCAGCATCGCCAGGGCTCGAGAGCGTACAGACAGCAGGGCACAAGGCTGGGCCAGCCGTTTCTGTGCCTGAAGAGTCCTTCTGCTGAGCCGCTCAGGGGCATCGAATGTAGGACTGCCAGGATATAGCTCCGTCTGGCATTGTGTGCACATATGTCCCTTTGGCTCAGCAGCGCTGGTGGTCACGGTTCTCTCTCCAAACGGGCGGCAGTCGACTTGTGTTGTAACCACATGAAATCCTGTGGCTCTGCAGCCGTCCTGGGGTGGTGGTAATGGGAAGCTCCAAAGGATCCTGTTCTTTCCCCTTTCTGCTCCTTGATAGTGCACAAAGATGGGTTTAAAATAAAGGTGTAACTTCATGTAACTTGGAAATTTGTCATGCCTTCCTCGTCCCGCTAGAGGTCACCCTGTAAGCATTGGTGGTGGGGCTGCGGCTGCTGACTGAAGCTCTGCGCTCCCAGCTCTCCTGCTGCTCTGCGTTTGTTCCACTCGTGACTCTAAATGGACCCTGATCCGAGGGGAGGTTAATATCCAAATATTAACCGCCTTTCACATCCAAAATAGATCAAGGTTGTGGGTTTTTTCTGTGAAGCTTTTTGCTAATTTTTTTTTTCTCTTTTTAAACTGGCTGGAACTGCAGCCTGAAAAAGACTTGTCCTGAACTCTGCTGAGTGAGCCGAAGGACGGATCATCTTTTCATGTGCAGTAGTTTCCCTCCTGGAGCAGGTCTGGTAAGTAGTTCTGGGCAGGAGAGGAGGGCTGTTCCCTGTGACAGGTGGAGCTCTCACCTGAAGGACCCCTGCCCACATGGTGTCCCGAGCACTCCCATGTCTTGCATGCTCTTCCCGTGTCCCTGCTTGTGTAGTGAGCTGCAGCTGGACCCAGCACTCTGCTCTGTTGGTTGAAGGGTAACAATACAAGCCCTCAAAGGGATCCCAAAGAAGGGATTTTAACCAAGTGAGGGGGGAAAGGATGGACACAATGTCTTACCCAATGCCTTCAGAGAAGACCCCACCTGGCTGCCGATGCACAGGCACCTGCCTCGCATCCAAACGAGCACCCGGTGAGCCGGGACTGTGCCAGGCTAACATGCCTCCTCCTCCATTTCTGGAGGTCTCACTGCTTCCTGCCCCACTGCCTGGAGGTAGTCAGGGAAATGCTTGGACCTGTCTGCTGTGCCAGCACATGTGAGTCCTGGGGATGGGGCAGAGTTAATCTCTTTTATCTTCGTGCTGTTCCCAGCTGCTGCTACCTTGCACCTAAGGATGAGACTGCTTTTCTTTACTAATTAGCAGATTAGCCGTAAATGCCAAGGAAGATGCTTGAGTGTCTGATCAGATGGCTTCTGACATTTCAACTGGCAATGTGTCTGTGTTTACTCAAAACACCCTCTTAGTAGAGAGCCGAGAGCCAGATCCTCAGGCAGCCTGTGTAACCCTCCCTCATGGCCATGGCACGTTTAAAGCTGCCTCATCAAAGCTGCAAAGTGATGGTTTTATTTCACTGAAAGTTATGCTCAGCTGACTTGGTGGCTGTCCCTTCAGCACTGAGCTTTACCCAACCATCGCACCTGTGGGTTCGGGTCAGCTGGGATATGTCCCAGCTCTCTTACAGCTCTGCCCTTCACCCATTCTTCATCCCGCTGTCTCTTCTCCCATGGAGACACACCATGTGGGGATGCCTGGCTGTCACAGGACCCATGTGTCACTGCTGTGCATTTGTGTCACCAGGCATATGTGGGGCCTGGATGTGGCTCTTCAGAGCAACTGCAGGTGCTGATCCCTGCGGGTTCCCAGGAACCACCTCCTGTCTCCCAGCCGTCTCCTTCGGGTACCACATCTGTGTCCTTTACCAGGAGTACTCCTGCTTTGGGCTGATGCCCCACAGCAGGGTGTCTCTGGCTCCCATGCCCATATGAAAGCTGTGCACAGGGTCAGGCTGCTCTATACCTCAGTTTCCACACCGACAGGACAGGGAGAAGGCGGCTATGCCGGTGAGGCTGATCTTGCTCATATTCCCAGGCACCGATTGTCCCTAGATGTCCTGTTCCCTCCTCTCCCTGGGTTATGATGGGGTCTGTGCCCACTCCCTGCCTGCCTGTAGCTCTTCTGACTCGGAAATGACCCCAGCCCTGGCAAGTCCGTCCTCGGCATCCTCAGGCCCCGATGTGTGTGGGACCAGGTGCAGGCGTGTTGCTGTGTGTGTTTGTGCGTGTGTGTGCAGGGGCAGGGCAGGGCGAGCAGCAGCAGCGAGAGCCTGGCGGCGGCCCCCAGGCCGGGCAGGGCAGGGCGCAACAGGGCGCGGGCAGGGCTGCACCAGCGGCAGCGGGAGGTACCGGGGCAGTACTGGTGACAGTACCTGTTGCAGTACAGGAACAGTACCGGGGCAATACCGGGGGCAGTACCGGGACAGGGCCGGGCCCGTACCGGCGCAGTTCCGCCTGGGTCCCGTGCGGGATCGGCAGAGCGCGCGCTCCCCGGCGCTGTCCCCGCGCCGCTCACGTGGGAGCCGGGCGAGAGGGCGTGTCCCAGGCCTAGCGCTCGGCCAATAGCAGCGGCGGGCGGCGGGACTGACCAATGGCGGGGCGGGGGCGGGGCGCCGGCAGGCCCCGTCCCCCGGTGCCGGCGGGAGGGCGC